>MU380345.1:0-67814 GCA_022495085.1 Xylaria sp. FL1042
TTATATAAAACTTAAGCTTTTAAATTTTTAAAAATTAAATAATTTATTTTTTAATTTTTTATTATTTATTATATTTGCTAATATTTTTATATATATTGCTTTATTTTTTTAAAAATTTATTAATTTTTAAAAAAAATCTTTTTTATTATTTAATTTTTAATAAAGCTTTTTATTAAATAAATAAAGCTTTTTATTAAATAAACAATTTATTTTTATTATTAATTTATTAAAACAAGCGTTAATATAATTTTTTATTATTAAAACTTTTATTTTTAAAATATTAATTTATAAATTAATAGCTGTTATAAAATTATTATAAAGTTTAATATTTAATAATAATTTAACTATTTTTAAAATAAATTATAAAAATTTAAAATTTAAATAAAATTTAAAAGTAAAGATTTAAAATAATAAATTATATAAAATTTAAGTTAATTTTTAAATAATATTATAAAGCTATTTAAATAGCTATTTATATTTTTTGCTTTATATTTATTTAATATAAAGCTTTAACTAAAATAATTATTACGCTTTAGTTAAAAATTTATATTAGTTATAAATATTGCTTGTTTATATTTAAAATATAAGCTATTTTTTATTATTTATATATTTACTTATATAAACGGTGGTGCGAGGTTATTAAATTTAATGATTTTAAGGCTAGGCTATAATAAGGAGCTTATAAGGTATTTGCGTAATAAGCGCATATTATAGCTTATAACGGCTAGTGTGGTAAATATACTAGTTTTATACCTACTTTATATAAAGTATAAATATATACTATATAGTTAAAATTTAAAGCTAAAAACGATTACTTTAATAATAGTTAAGTAAATTATTAAATATAGTAAATATAGCGTATATAGCGAATATAATAATATTGCACTTAAAAACTTATAATTTAATAATTAAAAGTTTTATTTTTTTATATTTTATCGATTTTAAGCTTTTTAAACTACGCTAAAAAGCTTGTTATTTATTTAAAAAGCTTAATATTAAAAAATAACTTAATTTAACTCTTTTAATAACTTTTTCTTATAAAAAAAAGAACTTATTTTAATAGCTTATAGTTAAAGCTTATAAAATTATATAAAGCTTAGTAATAAGCGAGCTTTATAGCTTATAAAACTAAGCGCGCTAATAATTACGACTTATTTGTTAAGCTTTTTCTTTTTAGCTAACTTTGCCACAGCTATTTTTTTAAACTTTACTTAAGCTAAGAAAAACTAGTTATTAATAACTTAACAGCTTTATAACTTAAAGTTTAGGCGCTATAATAGCTATTAAATAAAATATATTAAGCTTGTTAAATAAATATAAAAAATAATATATTTTAATTATTAAATAACGCATATAAAAGTTAATTAAAAGTTTAATTAATAATATAATAATTTAAAAAAGCTTTAAAATATAATTAAAAAGCTTTTTAAGTTTAAGTACTAGGCTAAATATTAAGCATTTATTAACGCTATTAAAAAAAAATAAATAAATAAGCTTATTAAATAAAATAATAAATAACTAGCTAAAATTATTAAAGTTTATAGCTAAAGTATTAAAATTTATGCGTTTAAGCTAATTATTAATTTAATAAAGGCTTTGCAGCGTATTTATTTAAAGTAGATTATTATTTTTAAAGCTAGCTATAGCGAAAAAATTATAAAAAATATTTTAAAATATTAAAATATAGCTACTATTATATGCTAAAAAGCTATTATATTAGGCATAGCATGCTTGCAGCTTAAAAGTAGCAGCAAAGGTTTTATATTAAAAGGCTTTTTTAATATTTATATATTTAGTAGTAAATAAAAAAATATTAATAAGCTTAATAATAATAATAATAAAAGCTTGCTACGCTAAAGTATTAAGCGCTGTAAAGTAAATATTATATATATATAAGCTAAATAAAAAAATCTTAATATATTAAACTGTTTTATTTGCTTTAGCTAATATTTAGCAATAATTTACTAATATGTGTTTTTAAAGCTTTGTTTTAATAATTAAAAGCTTAATCTAGCTATTAAACAGCTAGCTTATTAGTAAATATATAATAATAAAAGCGCTAAGCGCGCATATAAACAAGCTTAAAAAAAAATAGCTTAGTTAGTTATAAACTAAAAGGCTGCTACAAGTATTTTATAGCTAAAAAGTTAAAGCTGCGAGTATTTTTTAAAAGCTAGCAAAATTATATATATATTATTAAATATTTTATTATAGCTATTAAATATTATAAAAGCTTTGCTAAGTAAAAAACCAAGCGTGCTATAGGTTATTTAATAGCTTTATTTTTATAAAAACTTATAATAATAATTATAAAAAAAGTTTATAAAAGAAAAAAAAAGCTTGTTATTTACTGCTAATAAAATTAAAGCTATTAAATATTTTAACGGTTAATATAATAAAAAAATATTTAATTATAGCTGCTAAATATTATAACAGCTTTATTTATCGCTTAAAAATAAGCCTGTTATATATTAGCAAGCGCTTTATAAAAAATAATAAGATTATATATTATTATATATTTTATTATAGCTGTTAAACTTTTTAAAGGCTTTACGTAGTAATAAATATAAGTATGCTATAGGTGGCTTAACCGCTTAAAAATAAACTTATTAACTATTAAACGCTTAATAATAAGCCTTTTATTTATTTATTGTTTATTAATAAGCCTATTAAAAATACTTAACTAATGCGCTAAGCAGGCTATAATATAAAAATAAAAACAGATTATAGTTATTAAAAAAAGCGCTTTAATAATTAGTTAAACGCGCGCTTAAGGGATAAAAGTATATATATAAGCAAAGCTAATAGGATTAGCCTTATTTAAAGGGCTGTGTTGGATTTAGTGATTTCAGGGCTAGGCTATAATAGGGAGCTTATGGGGTATCTGCGTAATGAGCGCATATTATAGCCTATAACGGCTAGTGTGGTGGATACACCAGTTTTATACCTACTTTGTATGAGGTATAAATGTACGCTACACAGTCAAAATTCAGGGCCAGAAACGATCACTTCAACAACAGTTGAGCAGATCACTGAATACAGCGAATACAGCGTATACAGCGAATACAACAGTATCGCACCCAAAAACCTACAATCCAACAGGGGTACCTGTACTCTGGGGCCTGTGCCCAAGGTGTCTCCACTTGACAGCTGGAACCACATATATAGCGATTACGGTTATGCAAGTCGGAGAAAAATACCCTAATAGAGAGACAAGCGCTGACTGATTTGCAGTGCCTGCTGGATCTCCGATCCGATAAACAATTTGATTGGCAGAAGGGGAACCATCTTCATTGGTGCCATATTCAGCCTCTTCGCTCCCCTCGGTCAAGCCGTATCCCAGTCCTGGCCGCAGATCTTGGCCAGCAGAATTCTGCTTGGAATTGGAATGGGACTGAAAGAAGTCACTGTACCAGTCTTTTCGGCAGAAAATGCACCGGCCGCCATCCGAGGGGCACTTGTCATGTCGTGGCAGCTTTTCGTGGCGTTTGGTATTGTGCTAGGTTTTAGTGCAAACTTGGTCGTCTTAAACGTCGGTGACTTGACCTGGAGACTTCAGCTAGGTTCTGCCCTCATACCTGCTATACCATTGTTGATTGGTATACTATTTACTCCCGAGTCTCCACGATGGCTTCTCAAAAAGGGCCGTGTCGCCGATGCATATAAGTCTCTTCTCAGGCTGCGAATAGACCCCTTATTCGCGGCACGAGATCTCTACTTTATCCACGCTCAATTAGAACTAGAGGAAGACCTAACGAAGGCGGGTGGCTTTTCGCACGGTAACCTTTTTGCTCGATTCCTCGAACTGTTCACAGTACCTCGAAACCGACGTGCGACTCAAGCATCGGGTATAGTTATGGCCGCTCAGCAATTCTGTGGCAGTAAGTGTTCTTCATGCCTATTCAATACACGTTAGGATCTGACTTTGAATACTTAAATAGTTAACATAATGGCCTTCTACTCGTCAACTATCTTCGTCCAGGCTGGAGCTAGCACAAAGGTTGCTCTCATAGCTTCTTGGGGTTTCGGAGCGGCCATGTTAGCTTTCGCTATCCCTGCTCTGTTCACTATTGATCTCTGGGGCCGACGAGCCCTGCTTCTTGCCACGTTCCCAAATATGGCTTGGACATTACTTGCAGCCGGACTGTCTTTTTATATTCCCGAGGAGAGCAGGGCGCATATCGGCCTTATCGCCCTCTTCGCCTATCTATTTGTTGCTTTTTACGCTCCCGGTGAAGGACCAGTCGCCTTTGTTTACTCATCCGAAGTATTCCCTCTATCCCATCGCGAAGTGGGCATGTCTTGGGCCGTAGCCACGAACAACTTCTGGGCCGTAATCGTAGCGCTCACGTTTCCTGCATTACTACAGGGTATAGGACCTCAGGGAACATTCGGATTATTCGCGGGTCTCAACGTGGTCTGCTTTGTGGCGATATTCCTCTTTCTTCCAGAGACGATGCAACGGTCCCTTGAAGAACTAGACATAGTGTTCAACGTATCAACCCGGAGGCATGCGTCATATCAGTTGAAGGAAGTGTTCCCTTAGTGGATTAGACGCCACGTTCTACGACAGTCCTCTAAGCCAGCACCGCCATTATATCACTTCGAGATGAACGAAAACGTGGAAGTCGGGTTGAAGTAAACAAGTTGGAGCAAAGGATGAATGTCTGACCGGGGGATGATTGCAGTGTCACATGATCATGGGGATTGGCAGGCCTATACTCTACATTCATCATCCCTCCGTCCTTTGTACCTATCACATTCACTTGCTGAGGGCTGTGAACTGATATACTGGACTTCTACAAACGGATTTGTAAACAGCTGGGTAGGAAAAACCTTGTTTCCTCATTCAGCGTGCTCGCATATCGCGTACTTTACTAAGAACAACCTTTTATACGTGGAGTTCAGCTCCATTTATTTCAGCTATCTTGCCTTGCGCTGGTGCAGAGAATACGCCCTACTGAATCTCAAGTGCTTCGCAGAACAGAATCGTAGTCCGATGCTTCTGGTAACAAGATTAATTGGCAGCTAAGTATGCCGTCCTGTTTCAGTTTTCATTCAGATTTCCATGTGCCTCTACTCTCTCGCACAAGAAGGATAATTGGCCTAACGTGCGTCCATTCGCACTACCCTCATGAACACATTGTTATCTAAGTCTAGACTTTAGAGATATTCGACTATATCAACGCTTTAGCCCCTCTCAGCATCATTCTTTTGCATTAGTGTCCCCCCGGACAGATTAGCGGGCTTAGTTAAACTAAAGTACCCTCTTCCCGAAGACGTAAGCAGTGTAATTGGGCATGCGACAATAACTCTTAACACTAAGAGACTGGGCATGGAGTATCCCCTCAGACCTATTTCTGAACCTTACTTACTGCACCTTTCTCCTCTTTTGACTATATTATACTATTCAATCGCCTACTTCAGTGCATACTGTTACCATTATCTTACATATTTCACAGACTCGCCTTAGCCAATACTTACGTGGTTAATAGGACAATAGGTAATCAACGTTACTTCTGGGATAATTGCGACCTAATCTTACTATCTACCTGCGTCATAGATGCAGGGTAGGTTACCAATCTTGGTCGTAATAATATTGCATCCACTAATTACTCGTTTGCTCCCTATCGTCCCACCATCATTTTTCGCGATCCTGGCAACTTGGAGCGTGTCCTGCTCGGATTCCCTATGAGGAACAGCCCCAGGAATATTCCCAGTGCGCATTCTACGCAATCCGGGCCTTCGACGATCAAACCCCGCGAATCGTCCCATAAAGCTTGTGATGCTTGTAAACGTCGAAAAGTGCGATGCTCCGGCACCAATCCGTGTCAGCATTGTAACCGTAGCAACTCCAATTGTAGCTACTCGTCTAATTACGGAAGAATAACCCAGCTAGAGAGGTTAGCACTTAGTTTTTACCCCACGTCATGCGTATACTTCTTGGTCCTTTCTCACTAATACTGACGGATCAGTCAGGCGTTTACGGCAGTATGAAGATCAAGTCCACGTGCTTGAAGCCAGTTGGAGGCGATTTATGCCTCATTTAGACCTTGAAGACGCGAAAAGATTGGTAGAGACGGAGGACCCTGGGTCCGAGTCATTCCCCCTATTGGAGCAAGCAACCCCGCCGATTACCACTGCCAGCAGAAGTGCGGCAAGGGCGCACCAAAGTGAGGCCCCGGTTCGGGATACTCCAGATCTCGAAAAGGAGATAGAGACAGTCGAAGTTCTGGCCTGGGATGAGACGACGGAGATAGGCTTCTCCGCTGATGGAATTTGTTCACTCACGGCCAATAGCAAAGCTTCGGGATACACTGGCTCGCCATCTGGCAATGCATTGCTCAGACATCTCCGGTCGGTGGGGACTTTCTTTTCTAATGACGACGACATCAGCCCGGAGTGTCCCATGGCCTCGTCATTTTTGGACAATACATTAAACCCGGAAGTGGAACTCTCCTCGCCAGCCTTGCAGAATATGTGCCTGGACTGGTATTTCGAGCACTTTCATAAACCATATCCACTCCTCCACGAAGGACTCTTCCGAGCCCACTTCTCAGGTGAGACGGGTCTCTGCTTCAGACTCCTCTTTCGACACTGATTCGCGTCCTTAGGTGCTGTTCCTAAGCCAAAAGACGGATCTTGGCCTGTCCTCTCCAACATGGTACTGGCTATGGGTGCATTTTCCGGCCCCGAGGCTTACAGTGGCTACGATAACCGCTTTTACAACCAAGCACGCGCGGCATTCTCGATGGATTTACTCCAAAGAGGATCAGTTCCTCTTGTGCAAGCTTTGTTATTAATGGCAAATTACTTACAGAAGCGAAACAAGATCAACAGTGGGTTCACATTTCTTGGCATAGCTTGCAATATGGCTATCAGCCTGGGAATGCATCGGGAGTTCTCCGATAAGTCAGTCAATATTTTTGACATGGAAATTCAGCGGCGGATTTGGTGGACGCTTTACATATTTGACGCAGGTGCTCGGCTAACCCTTGGCCGACCATCCATGTTACTTTTCGGCGTAAACATAAAACCGCCTTCCAACTTGGATGACTGCGACCTTGCAGTAGATATGACCTCTTTGAAAGCCTCACAGCCTTACCCTACGACTACCTCGTCTCTCATCTGGCAATGTAAGCTAGCCGAGATCAGCAGCATGGCCAATGCCAAATTACTCGAGCGCAGCTTACCGCTAAGATCCGACATGCTGTCGCTGGACGACCAAGTCTCGGCCTGGTTTGAAGCTCTTCCACCCTTTTTTAAGCAGAAGACTTCACACGCATGGTTCGAGATTCCAAGGATGGTTCTCCTATGGCGATCGCAACACCTTCGTATTGTGATTCTGCGGCCATTCCTTTTGGATGCATTGCTAACCCGACAAGTTCTTGATATCCGTGGTTCCGATGGTGCTGTTGGGAGGTGTATTCTGGCGGCGGAAGAATGTGTGCAATCTATCAATACCTTTTGCGCGGATTACGAGTCCCCACCAAGATCATTGGCCTGGTATGCGACATACTGGGTTGTCACGGCAGTTCTCATCAGTGCAGTATGTCTTGTTTATGACCATCACCACCAGTCAGCACCTTTATGGAGAGCGCAAGTGGAAGAGACCAAAACAACGCTTGCCATGTTATCCAAGGTTGAGCCACTTGCTGCTCGTTCTGCCCAGTTACTCACTAGGCTCCAAGGTAAGTTTGCTGGGAAACTCATTCCATTCTAGAAATATTATTTTATTGACATTTTCCTCTTAGGTGTTGTACCTCAAAACTCTAGCATCCAGATGGGCGATGTTAACGAGTCAACAATCATGGGGATCGCGGATATTTGGAGTGGCTCGTGGATATATGACGCCCAGTTGGTAGAAGATCTGCTTAGGTCCTCTTAGAACGATGTTATGGGATGGCATAATGGAGCCTTTTCGCAAAAAAAAAAAAAAAAAACCTACTTCAATGAGACCTCCTCGTTAATCATGAACCGTTGTACGATAGGAAGCCTACTCTTATTTGAACTATTAGTATTTAATAGTGTTATATTGACGGCGAATCAACATGATGTTACATATTGCCCTCATACACTACTAACAATAAAGAAGCAAACATTTGGTTTGCAGCGAGAGCAGTTCTGCTGAAAGGATTGAGATATAGTTATTAGATGTGCTAGATGTTGTCATATAAAGACTACTTGAGGCACGCTATATAACTATGGCTGAATGAAAGGCTTTGAAAATGACTCAATGTGAAAATAATGTCCTATGTCACATGGACCTCTGACCATCCAGAAGACTCTCGCAGCCTCCTGGAAGTCCGTCTATAATATGTACAACATTTCCTTTGGCCTTAAGCCCTCAGTTTTGCTGTTTAGCTCGATGTCTTGAAAACTTGAAGAGCTTACTTTATTTCACGCCCAAAACATAGGCAATACACCTTCATACCTAAAGGGGAAATACAAAGGACCATTGAATTTCACGGGGCCTGGCATAGGTTACCTCCCTTATGCACGTAGGCTCCCATACAACAACCACCTTTCAATGCTGCTTAAGAGTACAATGTGAGCAATCGAGTGATCGTGGACCCGTATTAATTCTCATACTTCAGGCAAACATTCCGGCCTTGAGCTGAAGTAACAGAAGGAGCCTCTAGCCTGCGTAACGCTCGGCGTCAAAGTGGGCACCTTTCAACAATGCCAGAAACTGTGTCACAGATTTTACCTCTCTCTCTCCCCCCCCCTCGTTCGCTCGCTCTTCAGCGTTCACTGTTGCACAAAATGGCTCCGCCAACTTTCACCAGTCTGCCAAACGAAGTATTGGACGAGATCATCCAACTTACCTTGCCAGATGGTTTCGAAAGTCTGGCATTGACATGCAAGGAGATATACGGACCATGCACAAGATACATTCAGTACCATAACCACCTCCGTTCAGCCTTCCGAGACTTTGCATACAGCGGGCATTACCCAAGCGATCCATCCCAAGGAACTTTCTATCGGGCGTTCGAGCTCATCATGCGCATCGCGGATGAGCCTAGAGTTGCGCAATACATCATAACTGCGGACTTCAGCTTTGATACCCTCCGGCGCCAGCCCTCTGCCCACCGCAGAAATCCCTTGGTTGTACCTGATATAAACGGTGGCGGGCCAGTAGTCGCTTTATTTGCCAATTCCACCATCCTAGCAACAGCAGGCCTGGACTGGAGAGAGTTTTACACCAAAATCCAAGATCAACTCGCACAGGGCTTTTATTCGCAAGAAGCTGCGTCTTTTGTTCTGACTCTCCTACCGAACGTCAAGCGTTTCACTCTACCGAAATTATGGTGGCCGTTAGCCGAACATGACAACACGGTTTTCTGTACACTCTTGTCCGGGTTGGAAAGACGGGGATGTATTATCTCATGCCTTGGTAACAGGGTTTGGTGCATGGACGCAGAAATGAGAACCAGAATCCCCTCAACACCCGTTAACCATTCGGAAACCTTTCAACTGCAGTTTCCATATACAATCCTACCTCAGTCATTGAGACCCACGACGGCTGCCAATAATCATGGATCGGCGGGGGGCGCATAGCCTCGCCGAGATAGTTTGTATCATGCCTCGGCCTACAACCCATACAGTTAAACAATCTCGCGAACTCCTTCCTCAAAACAATTGTCAGAGCTGGAGTATTTATACTTTCGTGGTATGGAAAGTCACCTCGAGTGAGATAACTTGGTGACCAAAATTGGTGGCTCGGTGGTCACTGGCAGAGCCTGGTTGCGCGGGTTTAAGCAATGACGCTTTTATGCTGGAAAGTCTGTTTCTTCTTTTCAACATGTACTATAAAGACCGCTGCGTCATTCAATAAGCTAATAAATGCGACTACTTTCCGAAACTATGATTAAAGAGACCACAAGTGCAGTAGTCCTAAGCTTGCAGGCATTAGCTCGCCTGTACTAGCATCGTTTTTCATGGTAAGTAAATTAAGTAGTCGCTGCCTTGAGAGAAAACTCTGCGTTTTGAACACCGTGGAACAGCTAAGAACTTTGCAATTTAGCTATAATCATGTCGAACTTTCTTTTATATATGGTTCAGCTGAATCAGGATTACGCAAAACCTTGGCTATATTACTGTAGTTAAGCTTTAAAAGTGCTAGGTAATTAAGCTTCTCATTATTGATAATAGAGCTTTAAACCCGTCTAACTAGTGTAGGTCCACCGAGACTACATCAATGACGTCCTCACACCCTAAGTAGTTGCAGCATGCGGAATCTTATATTTGAGGGCTCTTGATAGTCAACATAAAATCTGTTTAGACTATATAACTTCTGCAAGAAATGACTATGCTCCCATTAGGAAAGCTTGACAGTTAGCTAAAAGATATCCCGACTCGCGGGTCCTGAATAGTGAGATTGCGGGTTTCATCCCGTAGAGAAATGGAATTGCCTACCTCGGTAGAATACTTGTAGATAACTCTCGGCCGACAATGCAACCGCGGTGGAGTACAGAAGGTAATAATGTAACATACGGTACACCGGCAAGGGCTAATTAGTGAGTTAACAAGGAGTTCAATTTTTCCCACGATGATCAATAACACCAGCCATCAACCCATACCTAGTACACGCTATAATAGAGTTAAGGGTTCCCAGTGCTCACCCTTGTCCCCTTACCCACTGATTGTGAGTCCTCGGTAATCTGCAATAATATATAGCACAGAATAAGGTACAGCGCCGAAATTAAAGATTACGGCGACGGCTGGACAGAAACACCGTGAGATCCCGTAAGACGAGACCGAACTTCCGCCCTTCCTCGCCGTCTCGTGCTCCAGTGTAGTGTGGTGTAGTAGTGTAGCAGATAGTGCATAATCTAGTATAGTATATGAGACTGATCCTTTAGCGGGATCTACAGCCTACTTAATACAAAGTGTTCGTGGAGTGCGGGATGCGTACGTCATCTCTACAAGGAATGTCACAATTATTCTTCATGCTAGTGACAAGATAGGAAACCATGCTGTTTTTTTTTTTGTTCTTCTAAACGAGCTTTCATCACAAAAGTTTGTTGCAGATAGATAAGAAAGATTAGCGAGAGGCAATTCGCAGTTCATGTCTGTGCGTATGGCGAACCATGGATCCTTGGCTATAGTCACGGCTATGGCCTTGGGCTATAGTTCCAAAAACCGCCGATATGAATTGTGTAAAACAGTGAGTGGTATGCATGTTAAGCCTTGTCTTAGCCAATATTGCAAAAGCAAGAGCGACAACAAAAGCTAGTTAGCCCATTGTATAGATTTGCTTGTAAATCCTCAGAGAACTTCCCTAAGTGTAGAAAAGACAAAAGACGTGTTGTGATATTGAAAAGCTAAAGAAAGGAATCTGCCTTCAGCAGCAAAGGCATAGGTGACAATATATTTAAATCTTAGTGACATTTAATGTCAACGTATCTGCTTTAAACAAAGCCATAGGCTAGAACGCGCGTAGTATCACAAGGTAATGGTTAGAACTTCAACTTGCATGCCTGCACTAGGGTGCCATGTTAGAGCTAGCTAGCTCAGTGGAAGAGCGCCGGGCTCATAACCCGGAGGTCGATTGATCGAAACAATCGCTAGCTAATTTAAACTATTATATTTTTTCTTTAAAGAATGGGTTTAAAATCATTTTACTTTTTTCCTTCCTGCATCCTTTCTAAAAATTTCCCCTGGGTTTCCTTTTTCTGTTCTTAGTATGGATTTTCTCCCTTAGCGTATCTGTTAGGGTCCATGTAGATACACACTACCTATTTCTGTTCCGCTGTCCTCTCCACATGTTTGAACCACCCACGCTACGAATTGCCTAGATCGGATAGATAGGTGCATATAGAACTAGGTAGTATATACTTGTATAGTCACTTGCCTCACTTACCTTGGTAATCAAAGGCTCGCTTAAGCGGGCGTCTTCCCGAATTCTCGTCACGCGACGATCCAAGTTTCTACCGTTCTGCCGAGCGAAGGCAATAAAACATGGGTTGCTAGAAAATTGTTCGGTCCTAAAGCATCCTGGCCGATGCGACGATACGCATACAGGGTTCATCCTATGAGATAAGCGACATCCTTACATACCCACGTACTGTACGTGTATTTTTTTCTTCTTTGGTTCGATAAGTGGACAACATATCTATAAATGACTTGGTAATATCTAGATAATCGTCGCTGATCGTGGAGCAAAATATTTATCAGACCGGGTTTTAGTGTACCAAGATATATAATTTCCGAATCTCACTCTAAATTGCATACGGTACGCTACTGTATGTAAGCTTTACGATGTCCTGCCTCACCATGCCTTACTGCGTAAGGACCGAGACTCGCTAGCAGGCACTCCCCAGCAGACCCTACGTAGGTAGCTCTAAGAGCAGGTATCTACTAAGTAATGGCCTCACGTGCACTGTAACATCGGGTAGTGAAAGGGCGGGCTAGCGTACTAGTAGTATAAGTATAATACCCGGGAGACTGCCCGGGCAGGTACGGCTACACTAGTTCTAGCGGTATAGCGGCACGCAACTACGGGTATGATACAGTGACCTCTGATACAGTAGATTCCCCTTACCGAGCATTATCAAAAGCCACCTACGTACCAGCCTAGGCTCAGTAAGTAGGCACAAGTAGGTACCTCTTTTTATACGTGGACACGTGTCAGACCCCGCTGTCGGGACTGTCGCAGACTTTTGTTAGTCTTGAAAAAGAATAAATCATATTCGCTAGAAAAGAAAAAGAAGAAGAGGACGACACGCGAGTTGGCTTTGACGACCCATTTGATCCCAAGGACCCTGCATTTACCGCTACACCAACTAATTAACGGTGTGCGCCGCGGAACAAGCCGTGTGGCTGTCTTCTTTCTCTTTTCTTCCCTCGACACGTGTTCGTGTAAAAGCGTCAAAAGGGAAGAAAATGTTGGGTGCACCATACTTACAACGGAAGCACGGGTTGTTAGATGGCGAGGATGGGTAATACTACGTAATGATTCAAACCTCCACTTATAATCTGCTCAGATATCATATACACCTCAGGTGGGGAAGGTATTCCCGGATGCGGAGCCACTTTTTTTTATTTTCTTCCGATTACTGGTACCCCAGGGTCTGACCTGAGCAAAACTCCGATAGGGACCCATTGACCAGTATCTTGGCTGCCTACATGTATCACACCTAGGTATACAGGTCACCGTACTGTACCCAGTAGGCAGGTATACTAAGTATGTAGGTGGGGGTATCTTAGGTACCTTATGTAGTGCATATTAGCTCCTACGTACCTTACGTCTCCCGCAAGTAGGGCTCTGTGTGGGGATACTACTCAACTCGTGTTGGGAAATACCTACCTAGGTACTTCCTCAGTAGTTTCCCGCCTACTAACGGTCTACTACTAAGTGTCTGACATACAGTACTAACGTAGGTCTGCTAGTGTGCTGAACTTTAAATCGACCAATTCACAGCTTACAGGGAGAACAACCATCCCTCCAAGTCATTCGATTATTATGTAACCAACAGAACACTTGTTGAATAGTGTATTCTAGTGTGGTGTAGTATATACTACAGTATAAGCGTTTGATGCGCCACACGAGATGCATGTTATTTATAGACATGGACGAAGGAATTATAGCATAATTGCTGAAACAAAGAAACTACTTGGTAGAGGTCTCAAGAAAATTATCAAGGCATGTAGGTATCATGATGACCGAACGATGCTTCTCACTTGGCTATGTACCCTCTTACGGTAGGTACCCTGGATACAGTAAGTAATTGCGGGACATACAAAGGTACCACTTATACGGAGCACCTTATATGTACACCACAACTACGGTATAATATTGTAGATAACCCAGACTTACATGTACTTGAGTCTGGATGCTACAAAAAGTAGTATTTATCCAAACCGCATATCAGGTAGGCTATATACAACAGAGGTATGGGATGGCCGGCTCCTCCCGTCTTTGTACGACTTGTATGCGGATACTACTTAGTATGTATTGAGGCCGTTGGTTCCTGAAATAGCGTCATCATGGTGGTGGTTGTGTCATTAAGTATTCATGGCATACTGTATGCCTACTTACTTACTTAACCTGCTCCCGGGTCCACGCGACTTCCGGCAGCTTCCTTGGGTTGAGGGTAATACAATACCCACAGCCTAAGGCACTTGGAAGTACACTAGCGTACAAGCCACACACTACTTGTACCTGGAGTGAAGCCATATCATCCGCTCGCGTGGCCTAATGCCTAATACTAGCACTGATTTATACTGCGTAGTCAGTATACCTATACACTGTACGACGTGAGTGATCCCTGGCTAGAACCACTGTCACAAGCCAACATCATGCCAGATAACCGTCACATCAGGCCACTCGCGCACCCATGATCAAACCTTGCATACAGGCAAACACCATGTCGGTAATTGGATGGGGAACTGTTAGCAATATTTTATCTTCTAGTGCAGGTTAGTGCATCGTACCTGGGCATCATCGTGTGTTTGCCCTGCATTCTAGAAGATGGGTAAATATAATATAGCGGCAAGGATAGGAACGGGGGTTACCGGCGGGGAAGAAGGGCAACTAACAAGAAAAAGAAAAAAAAGAAGGGAAGAAAAAAAAAGAGAGGCAAAAAATAAAAGAATGATAAAATAAATAAATAAATAAATAGGTACGGAGTACAAAAAAAAAAAAAAAAAACAAGTAATTAAGAAGAATTAATGACATAGTATTTCAACTTCACGTTTCGACTTAACTCGGCTCATCATCATACAACTTTTGACTTTACTCTCTATCTTTTCCCTGCACTCCTCGACTCCTGTTCAATCCAGTCGTCTAACCCACGTCCAATTCAGTCCGGTTTCGCTCAATTCAACCCATCCCACCTTGGGTACTAATACCTGACTTCCAGAGCATCTAGATGCCTCTGACTTTATTCACACTTACACCCATAAGTAGCAATAGCAGCAACAACATCATCATCAACCCATAGTGTGAATATAAGAACACCAGGACACCCGAGCAGCGAACAATCGCCAACAATCACCACCATTAATAACCACGATAACCAAACATCAACGAGAAACGACCGCCCACCATGCTTACACGGCGGGAAGCCGAGCTGGTCAACGAGACCATCCCAGCTCTGCGACAGCACGGCGAGCACATCTCGACCGTCTTCTACAAGAGCATGTTGCGTGACCATCCCGAGCTCAATCACTACTTCAATAGCGTCAACATGCACACCGGCCGCCAGCCCCGCGCCCTGACTGCCCTCATCCTGGCCTTCGCTTCCAACATCGTCAACATCAGTGAGCTGACGGACAAGCTGGAGCGTGTTGCCCAGAAGCATGCCTCTCTCGTCATCCGTCCCGAGCATTACGAGATCGTCGCCAAGTACATGATACGTGCCTTCTCCGCTGTGCTCGGCCCTGCCATGACCCCCGAGGTCCATGCCGCCTGGACCAAGGCCTACTGGCTGATGGCCAAGAGTAAGATTCTCTGTCCTCTTTTCTTTCCCTTCTATCCCCATGGTCACTGTTCTTCATCCTCTGCCTCTCTGTTGCTTCAGGCCACGGCCTCTGGTTTCCCCGATCTATCGTTGACTTGTCGCAGTGCTTACGGGTCGCGAACAAATCATTTATAAGGAATTCGGCCCTTGGACCCAATGGCGATCTTTCACCATCTCTGCGAAGACGCCAGAAACAAGCGAAGGCGATATCGTTTCGTTCACTCTCACACCGGTCGATGGCCAACCATTGCCCTCATTCAAACCTGGCCAGTACGTCACAGTGCGCTTGAAGATCAAAGGGCTCAAGTACATGCAGCTGCGCCAGTACTCCCTTAGCGACGTCCCGCGCCCAGACAACTACCGCATAACTGTCAAGAGAGACATCGGCGCTAGTCCTGATACGATGCTCGACCCGAGACACTTTGGGCCATTCGACGATGGCCCACCAATCTCGTCTGCCGCGAGTAGTGCGTCTGATAGCAGTATCGGCAGTGTGCGCCCGCACAGACCGGGTCTCGTATCCAATGTCCTCATCGACGATTTTCAGGTGGGCGACAACCTTGAATTGACCCACCCCGCTGGCGAGTTTTTCCTCGATACCAACGACCCGAACAACACTCCTATCGTCCTCATCTCTGCTGGCGTCGGCGCCGCTCCACTATATCCTATGCTGAAAGCGGTATCAGAACAAGGAAATGGCAGACCGGTATCCTGGATCCAGGCGTCACGCCACGACGCACCCTTCCGCGAGAAAGTCGAGAAGATAGCGCAAATGGACCCCAACATTAGAGTCAAATTCTTCCGTTCACGCCTTGCCGACGGCGATGTCATATCGCTGACGTCCCGCTTCCAGGAAGATTTCCTTGGCCTAAACTGGGAGGACCTGTGGCTATACAACAACTTGGCGCAGTACTTTGTCTGTGGCCCGGAGAAGTTCATGGGCGAGATAGGGAATCACCTGCTGAAAAACCGGGTTGACCCTTCGAGAATCCAATACGAGCTCTACAGTGTAGGAAGCTTCGAGATGAAAAGATGAATGAATGGATGACGAAACGAAGAGAGCTCGGAGAAAAAAACGAGAAAAGCACGCAAAAAGAAAAAGAAAAAAAGAAAAAAAAGAAGGAACACATAGAAAGAAGACAACAGTGGGAAAGACATAGATATCATCTCCATTCAACAGTAGCTAGGTTTGTTTTGCTTGGGAGTGCGTTTTGCGGCGGAAAACAGTATAGACGGGTCGAGGGCGGCGTCGGGCAACCGGAAACTGGGCTCTTGCTCTATCATGTCAGTATATGACTATATAGCAACGTTAAAATGACAGACGTTTAATTATACTTACTAACTTTAGTTACTAGCCTTGAGAATTAAGCTGCTGCTATGTCTGGTGTTTAGGTGACTGGATTTGCCGTATATCTTCACTGGCTAGCTTGGAGACGGTCGTCAATTGAGCCTCGGGGATTATGGACCTTCTAGGCCAGAAGGCCCCTACCATTCCGAGTCTTTGGATCTGGGGATAAATAAGCTTTAATTACATGCTTGCTGCACATCTTTTCCCCTTTTTACCCTTTCTTTTCGTTGCTCCTTGTCTTTTCAATAATTTTTTTCTTGTCTCGGGACCCTTGTGTCCCGGTTAAGTGGTAATGTGACCTTCCTAATGTAATAAGGGGTCTGTGCTCTAGGGGTTGGGTGTCTGTTCGCTAACCTGCCTGTGTTCCATTGATCCGAGATGAGATCTTGAGGAGGATTCTAGACCGGGGTAAAATTGGTGGTGTTGGTGGTTGTGAGCTGGGATCGAAATAAAAGACGAGCTAGATGCTGGACTTATATTTCTGTTCTGGGCTGTGCTTAATGTTGAGTATGGTGATTGCGCTGGGTATGTCAATTTTCTAGTAAGATTCTTGAGGGTTGCGTGTTTGAACCTCTCTGGATGGCAGGGGTTGTGTCTGTCTGTCCGTATCTTTATGATGATTTGCATGTTAATACGTAAAGCTCATATGGGTTACACTATACGCACTCCGATGAGCTTGTTGCATGTTTTGAATCGCATTGCCATCATAAACTAGCTCAAACTCACAAAAAATGATGGCGATGATGAAGTGGACAAGTCGGATGAAGTAACCGCTCCGTCGTGAGTTCCGAAACGCGCTTGCCTAACTGTGATCTATTAAAAATTAATCATGGGTACAGATGTAGTATGTGATCCTTCCTTTCCCCCCCGAACCATGTGATGATGATGATGCCCCGATTTTTCTCTTGCCCAAATCTCTACCTGAACGCCTATGCATGAATGAACGCATTTATCCTATATGCCGTGTTAGAGAATCATTTCGTCATGTCTTGGTAAGCGATATGAGAAAAAGCTCATCTTACCAATTCCCGTGCGACTTTATCCAGAACAAACTGGCGCTCTTACCATATCGTACACCTCTCACGTGTTATAGTAATACATTAACCAAATCGACACCATGTCGAATTTCCCAAGAGTGTTTTATCCTAATGTTACATAGTAAACATTAGGTATAGTAAGACAGTAAAGACAAAAACGAAAGCAAGGACAAATCTACAGCGGTCCCGTGAAGTTCCGCTGCTCCTGCTCCCAGCCGACGAGAGGCCAACCCTTGGGTAACGTCGAGTAGGGCGGGAGGACGTAGCGGCCCTCGCAGGAGTCGTCCTTGCATGACGCGGGAGCCATATCGCAGAGCCCGAAGACATTGCAGTAGCACTCCGCTGCCGAGGGACAATGCACGGCTTCCTTGCCGAAGATGACTAAAACGGCGGGCTGTCAGAAAAACATAACATATCATAGGTCCTCTTATCAAAGATATAGGTATGAGGTAGAGAATAGGGGTTTAGGGGTGCGTGCATACGTGCTTGGATAAGCCGGGGGGGGGAGAGGACAAAACTTAAAAACAGCAGCAACGAAGAAAGACGGCGAGAAAGAACGAAGGGAGGGAGGGAAAATACTAGTACTCACTATGCCACGCGAACTCAAAGACGCGCCCGTTCAAGGCGTCATCCAGCGGCGTCGCGAGCAACCACTCCCGATACCGGATATAATCCTCCTTCGGCCTAGCACGAATCGTCTCGCTCGTGACGCCAAACTGCGAGCAGCAACTAACAGCAACGACCTCAGGAACGGGGATACCAGGTAGCAGTTCCTCAAAGGCCTGCTTGTAGATATGCTTCGCCGTGATCTTCTCCACGCCGCCCTCGACCTTGACACTGGCCTCGTCCTGCGCGGGCCGGATCTCCGCCGGACACCCGATGACCCAGACGCAGCGCAGATTCACGTAGCCCTTCTCGCGTAAGTAGGGCAGGCGGAAGCTGCGCAGCGTCGGGAGGGCGTCGTAGTCTGGGTCGTCGTTGTGCCATGCGAAGCGCGACGCGTGCACGAAGAGGACGGCGGGGGGCAGGGACTCGTACCGGTCGATTATGTACGTTAGGTACACCATGGCCTCGCGGCCTTTGTTTTGGGGGACCGTGAGGGGTGCTGAGGCGTCGTCTGCGACGTAGATGTTCTTGTGCCAGGACGGGAGGTGTGCGTGGAGCCAGGATGTGTCTTCGGCTTTGACGCTTGCTACCACGAGCTCGAGGTCGTGTTGTTGTGCTTCTCCCCCTTTCTTCTTTCCTTCTTCCAACTTTTCCTCCTTTGCCGTGGTTTCCTTTTCTTCGTTTTCTGGCGGTCGCACTGCTATGCTGGAGGTAGGAGTCGTTTCTGCATTTTCCGAGGGCGGGAAGAGAGACGGGTCGTAATTGGCTGGTCCCATGAGGGAATCGCGGTGGTGCAGTGCCAGGAGGAGGAGGAATGATGTCACGAGGAAGGTTGCGACGAGCGCTCTCCTTGGACTGCGCAGCGATACGACCATGATGCTGATGAGAAGAAAGAAGGTAGTGGTCGTGGTCGTTGGACTCGGGCGCCGGGCGCGGTCGCTGGGTCGAAGCGGCTGATCAACGCATCTGCGAGGGGAACTCGTGGGGATTGAAGGAGATCGCGTTTGTAGTGTAGATCTACGAGAGGTACTGTAGTATATGGATCTACATGTATATTGATAGTGCATACTAGTGTACTACAGTATCCCTACAATACAAAGCAAGTAAGGCGAGTAAGATAAGTAAATTGACCCTTTTCTTTCACCCCCTGTGCTGCATTACATCGCGTCTGCGTCACTGCCTCCCCCAACGCCCCATACAAAAAGGAGGACCTGGCACTAGGTGGCTTGGGTAGGGCTGTTGTAGTGCATGTGGCTTGGGGAGAACACTTATGCTGGGTTGTACCAGTAGTGAGGCCATAAGACAAGGGTGGTGTGGTCCGTCCTCGTATTGTGAAGATGTGGTCTGTGGGGTAGAAACGAAAGCCGTTTCTTTTGATGTTTCGCATAGGTCTACCAAATAAGCCTGCTAAGTACTACGCAAGGAGCTCAATTCTATACACTATTCGCATATTCGGAACGATTCTCGGCTTATTGCGAGTTTATCTATGTCGCATTCCTGGGAACAGGGAAAAGAAATTGGGAGAAAAGGGATGAAAGTCGGGATGAAAATGTAGGGAATATGCTCGCGAGTCTTGGTTACAATCTAGCACCACTTACTTGCCATCGCCATCGCCCCAGCTATTAGACATGGCGGGAATCGTCAAACCCCGAGATCAGGACCATCGGGTATTATTGACTCTAGCAACGAGGGATAGCGAATGACGTCGTATTCAAGGTAACGCGCAACGACTTTCATCCTGGAGCTCTCCGTATAACTCATAGAACCGGCTGATTCACCATGTAGCCGAGGCAATAGGCGGTCATTACTAGGTCTCTATTTACATTATGTGGTGAAGTTAGCTGCAGGCTCTGCATGAATGGCTTCTTCGCTCCAGCATACAGTTCTGCGAGGTTCGAAGTCGTCACTACTGTCAACATATCATTCAACTAGCCCTCGGTGTAGCCAAGAGCGATAATCGCATTCTTCTACCCATGATATCCGGGCCTAAACCGACAAGGAGGTTGTTTACCGGGCAATTGACCACGAATCAAATGGATAATACAACGCTTTCAATGATCTTCCAACAAGCCCTATTGTCAGCCTCGAAAGAAATTCGCTTTGCGCTGATTGGTTTGCTGCAGCCTTCAACTTGAAGGTGTAAGGGCTTGGAGTCGTGAAATCTCGGACTAACCTGGTGTTGTAAAACAATACCACTCATTTCGAAAGAGGATAACAGTACCCCTTCACTAGCACAGTCGGAAAGGAATTGTGGCATATCATTAAAGCGAGAGGGGAAGCATCTACAATGAACGACTTTGTTGCCAACGTTGATGACTCAGCTTTGTCGAGAATCCTCCTTTGTTTTCCCCGGCTCCTTCACTACGATAAGGATGTTTTCGTCTTTCGTGGAGGTCGACTCGGGAATAAAGCCAGGTATTGGTCACTAGTAGTACCTACAGTGCTTTCACTCAATAAAACGAAACATCTTTTTTCAAGTTCATCAATGCCAAAGCCAGTGTCAGCCGGCAGCCGTCTTATTCAAACGGTGAGGGTGGTATCGTCTTATTTCAAATTACTTATAAATTCCGCGATGGACTATAGATGAACACGATATTCTCACTCGAAGCATCTAACACGCATAGGTAGAGGCACAAACACACACACACACACCAAAACACTCACCGTTCTAGTCGAAGCAGCAAAGGTACTTGAGTATACACTGCAACAATAGCACGAACAGTTAACATTACATTACTTACATTGAAAAGCCTAAACTATCAATAATGACTGCTTTGAAGGACAGTCCGAAGAAGGTGATGGACGCGGGAGTGTCACCAAAGAAGAAGGTTGAGAAGAAGAGAAAGATCCCAAACCCAACTCAAAAGCGAGGACAACCCGCGGCAGCAGGACGCCTTGTAAGTTCACCTTGGATCAAATTTGGGTGGCACAAACCGCTGCGCGGCGATGTCAAGGACACGATCCAGGAGATCAGCTCAATCGCAGACTCGATGTACATGGTCCAGGTCGAGCGAACGCGACCGATCGAATCCCTCTCACTTCGAAACGCTCTGTTCTGGGAGCACAGGCAGCTCGAGCAGCCACTTGATGTTTCCACGCCCTCGATTGATCATCTCGATCTCTTTCCCATAGAGGACGAGGCGTTTCGAGACACTCTTCAGAAAATTCGCAAACAGCTCCACAGACATAATAAGACCTTTAGTCTACACTACTTGTTTTCCTCCATCCGATCCCGCGAATTTCTTATTATGCCGGTCGAGATTGGCGGTAATTGGATTACGATTGTCACCAGGACCCAACGGAAACAAGAACTGAACTTTGAACAATCACCCGACGGTTATGTCGACATGGAAGTGACTGATATTGCAGTTATTGACCCCCTACCTGAGGGTCGAGAGTTTCGTAAGGAACTAATAGATAAGCGACTTCCCGCAATTCTCCGGGAAGGTTGTATTGAGATGGCCGCGAGTACTACGCACCGGACATTGGCTGTCCCAGACATCAATGTCGCTACGACATCAAACTATCGCTGGCAAACAGGACTCGTCGCGTACGCAATGTCGCGAGAGCTTATTCGCCGTCTCAAGGTATGCCAGTATCGGCAAAAGCACGGCGGTTCGGGAAGCGATAGCGAAGACTATTTCTGGGCGCCCTTTGAGGAATACTACAATCTGGACGGTTACCGACAGAGCCTAATGGCGGCGTGCGCCCACCAGGCGATCGAGGGGTCAGGTTTCCAGACCAGAATGGCTCTCGAAGTCCCGAGCGAGGACTCAAATTACGACCGTGAGCTCCTTTGTCAGCCAGGCAAGACAGACCACCTAGCTGACGACGAGAAGTGGGACGTTCTCCAGTCAGAAACCCACACGTATACTATCGAAGTCTGCTCAAACCTGACCGAAACCCCCCCGGTCGAGACCCCGGAGACGTCTTCTCGTGAAAATAGCGCAAATGTCTATGACCCCGCGGTACCTACTCGTGAAGATAGCTCAGCTGTTTATGATCCTGCGGTACCTGCTCGTAAAGAAAGCCCAGCTGTATATGACCCTGCGGTGCCTACTCGTAAAGAACCCTCAGCTACCTATGACCCTACAACACCTTTCTATGCCCCTACGTCGTCTCAGCACACACCCATCTTAGCGCCACCCGCGCCTCAAAATTCTGTAAATCCAAGCCCCGAAGAGATGGGTTGTGACGAGATGGATTATGACGCTCAAATTGTTCCGCACGATGATCAACCCACCGACTTTAATGTATCTATTCAAGGTGCGGCGTTCGTTGCTCCCATGGAAGCCCCTAAGCTGTCGGCCGTGATTCCGGGCTTGGGCCTCGTGAACCCCACCAAGGTAACAAAGATTCCGACGCTTCTTCGGGAGGAGACTAATATTCTCGATAGTATGGTTGCTGAGCCGCCTGCCCCTCCGAGCCTTCCTCGGGGGCAGACTGATATTCTCGATATTATGCTTGATGGGGCGACGACCCCTACGGCGGACGAAAACCTCATGGTCGCGCAGTTGGCGGCCACGGCTCTCAACAATATGGAGGCTAATACTGCTCAAGAGAATACGCGCAAGCGGCGCATGTCTGACGAGGATGGCGAGCAGGGAATGCGGTCTCCCAAGCGGCACAAATCTGAAGGTTCCGACGGAGGGAAAATGTCGTTCCCGATTCCGGTGAAGATTGAGGAGGAGGAGGAAGACCCTGTTTTTACAGATATCGTGGATTATGAGATTGACTAGGCTGGGAGGATAACCACATAGTCTACTTTCTTATTTTGCTACCTTATCTTTAATTGGAATAGAGGTCTCTTGAAGCGTTCTCTTGAAGCGTTCTCTTGAAGCGTTCTGTTTTTGTTTACACAGTTTTGTTTATACAGCGCATATTAAAAATACTATACCAACTAGTGCTCATGATAATTTCGTAATCGTGAATGGTACCCCTAACCTGTAATTCGGGTCTCAAGTAAGGATTCGAGACACAGTTTCTCTATTATCAGCTCAGCACTATTTCCACATTTGTTCCAATAGTTTCTTTCCCATTAACAGGATGTGCCAATAGTTTTCCATTGGGAGGATTCAAACATAGGAAATGTGATACCAGTGAGCTGAAAAAGGCAATGGAACTAGAGGCTGCAGCCCAGATCTAACACCCAATCAAGTCAATCGCTATTGTGTGTGCAAAAAGGTCTAGCACGACCCCTGTAAGCAAGAGAGCTTCCCCGTAGTGAGTCAACACGGCGAAAAGTTTGAGGCTGAATGACACGAGGTTCTTATATTTGTTCATTATGTAGCTTCGCAGCATTGTCCTTAGATATGCTTTGCTTGTATGTACTTTATATAGAGAGAGAGAGAAGTCAGTTGTTTTAATCGTCGATGGTGGATTCATTTCCTCATTCCCTCTCTCAATCCTCCATATCGCTCAGGAACCTGTGCAGGTTGGTTTTATCATTCCCATAAAAGTTTTGGGCATCACGCAGTAAGGAATCTTACATCATACCCAAGACGCAAAAATGTCGACTATATTTAAGCTCGGCCACCAGCGCCTGCTATCAGACATTCATGAGCTCGTCACGAAACCCTATCCCAAAATCGCGCTTCACCTACGCGAAAACAACCTTAAACAGGCCTGTCTAGTTCTTTATCCTGAAAACTACCCCCCTTTACATTTGACGATAGATTTTCCACCGAGGTACCCTATAGACCCTCCTCGTGTCCATGTGAACTCGTCAGTCCAGCATCCCAATGTTTCTGGCGGCTTCATATGTGCTAACATATTACGTGTCTGCGACGACTACACGCCGGCTTATACTCTCAAGGGCGTCGCTATTCAGCTTCTCAGCTTTTTTGATAGCGACAGCGTGCAACAAGAGTATGATGAAGCCGTAAAACTGGACACCTATCGGGCGTTGAACAATTTGCACCCGGTGGAGACGTATGAGTGCAAGAAATGCAGTTTTGGGATGAAGACGAAACCTTGGCAGTTAATAGCACCTTGTGTTCCAGTAGACTTTAATGCGCGCGTCGATCAAAGTCCTAGGAAATGGCCTACTATCCAGGGTTCTATTGCTCGCTCGAATTTGGTTCAATCTTACGAATCTCACAATATGGAACGGAGCCAGAAATCAAGCCCGAGAGACTCTCAAAGGCCAACAGGCGGCAGGGGCGAAGACGATCAAATTGATTTCAATATCAACCGACTCCCTAATGAAATTCTTCTTGTCATCATCGAGAGCCTAGACGACTTTGAACACCTTACCAACTTCGCCCGTGCATGGTCGAGAATCAGTCAACTTGTGCGAGATTTTGACGTCATTCGGCAGCGTGAGCTGCAATGTTTCTGTTTGAAGAAAGGCTATCAATCGGCAAAGCTTGGTGTTGGTGTCAGAGTCGACCGAGGACAGATTTCTTCCGAGTTCGACCTGATTTCTGAGGAAGCCTATAGAGACATGAATATTCGCAGATCCATCAATGGCATACAATTCAGCTTCTGGCTTCCTCTGCCGATATCAAGACGCCATTGGGATAGGGTCACAGAAGATGGTCATAGCGCTTTGACTCAAATTGCGTCTCGCCTCAGAACTCTCTCGTCGTCGGGCTCCTTAAATGCGTATGTACTCTTTACCTTTATGAACGACATTGTCGTTCGCCTGAACGAGAGTAACGAGAAAATTGATAGAGGTGTCTTCAAGAAGAGTACGCTACGTCATGCGTCGGAGAAGGCTATAGATTCGTACTTTCACCTCTTTCACCTACTCGTGTGTCTAGCGACGGAAGACCCCAAAATGGTCCAACAAGCCAACAAGCTGCTGCGAGATTTCGAGGATGGTAGAAGATCGAAAACATATTGTCCAAATCTGGGACATCTCCTCACTGCTCTCTTGATATCAGACGTTCAAGTCACTAACGCACTTATCAAGTCTATCATAACAGAGGCCATCGTCCGGAACGTCGTCTGGCTCCTCGATAAGAAAGGCGCTGGTAAGATAACCCACCCAACAACGGCCCACCCCCCCAACGGCCCACCTTGAATACGCGACGCGTTTTTCTAACCATCTCTTTTTATTTATAAATTTTTTAATATTTACGCATTTTTTTTTTTACTAATTTATATTTTTAGATTTTTTTTTTTTAGAGCTTTTTAAAATAGTTAATTTTGCTGATTAATTATATATTATTTATGCGATTAACGCAGTTAATTGCGGCTAAAGTGTTTATAAAGTATTATAAGTATATAATATTAAGCGCAGCTATTTTTGCTGCTAACTTAAAAATATTTTAATAAAAAAAAAAGCTAATAAAGCTTGCTAAACTTTATTTAAAGCTTAAAAAAATAAATTAGCTAACTAAGCTTTTTTATAAAATAAATTAAGTTATATACTACTAATTAAATAATTTAAAAAATATATTAAATATATTTTTAAAGCTAATAATTATTTTATAATGCTTAAAAAATATTAATACCTGCGTTTTTTAATTTAAAATTTTATTTTAAAAGTATTAAAAAGTTATATTATTAATTTTAAATATATTAATAACGCTTTTTTTAATAATATTAATATTTTTTTTAATTAATTTAATAATTTTATAATTAAAGCTATAAAGCTTTTTAATTTTTATAACGCTAATAAATATAAAATTATAATAAGCTTTAAAAAAAATAAAATAGTTATTAAGCAAGCTTATTAAAAGCTAATTTTTAATAAAAAGTTTTAAAATTTTAAATAAATAATTATTTTAAAAGCTATTAGCGCTAACAGCTACGCGTTATTTTTGCTAATTATTTTTAAAAGCTGTTTAATATAATAATAATAGTTTTTTAATCGATTAAATAAAAAATATTACGATTAATATTTTATTTATTTATTAAAAAGCTAAATAAATAAAAAAATCGTAGTTAATTAGCTAAAAAAGGTTTTTATATTAAATATATAGCTAAAAAATCTTTTTAATTAATATATATTAGTTTTAAATAGTTATAATAGCTATATAATTATAGCTTTTATAAAAAAATATTTATTATATTAAATTTAGCTTGTTTTTTTACTAGCGTATTTATTATATATTTTTTAGCTTTACGATTTAAATCTTTTTTTATTAGTTAAATAAAATTATTATTAAATTTTATTAAATATTTATATAAAATAATATTAAGCTTTTTTAAGCAAGCTAAAGTTTTTTAAAGCGTTTATAATAGCTAAAAAAAAAACTTTTATAAATAAATATATTAAAAAAAAATAATCTGCTATAAATATATTTTTTTATAATCGCTAAAAGTTTTTAAATTTTTAGCTAATAAAAAATATATTATAAATAATTATTAAAGCTATTTAAACTATATTTATTTTGCGTTAAAAAATGTTTAATTTTATAAATATTTTTAATATAACTATAATTTTTATATTAAAAAGTTTAAAAAACTTTATTTTAGTTTAAAAAATAATATATATTAAACGTTTAAAAATTAATATATTTATTATTTATATATTATTTTAAAAGCTTAGCAAAAGTTTTAATAGTTAATTTAGTTAAATTATAGCGCTAAAAAAAAAAATAAAAAATTAAAAGCTTAAATATAAAAATTAAGGCCTAAAAAATAAAAAAAGGTTTATTTAAAGCTAAATTAGCTATTTGCTAATATTAAAGCAGTTTTTTAAACAAAAAAAATAATATAACTAATAAAAAAATAATAGTTTATATAAATTATATTAAATTTAAATAAAAACTTAATAAAATTAAGCTTTAAAAGTAATAAAAAATAAAAAAATATATTTAAGTTAATATAGCTTAATTTAGTTAATTTAAATTAATTAGTTGTTAAGATAATTTATATATTATATAAAAGTGCTGCTAAATTGGTGATGCTTTTAAGGTGGGCTGTTGGGGGGGTGGGCTGTTGTTGGGTGGGTTGTCTTATGGCTGAATTATCTTATATGGAGAGAAATGAAGTGTCTACTTACCGCCTCGACAAAACCTTCCAAGGCTCACGTACCTCGTACCGACTCCTTATGTTCTCGGAGTTATTTCGCCGTACGGCTCGCCCCTCTCATGAAAAGACCCTAATCCAAGTGCGGGATGAACTATTCGACCGTCACGGTGGACCACCTCGGGATGCCGCGGGCCATCTCGCAGCTGAAATGCGGCGACTACACACAATTGGCAACTTTCCAGCCTTTATGAGGGAGATGGGCCTGCAGAACATCCCCACGTCAAAGAACTTCACGACGGTTCTCAGGGATACCGTCCGTGAAAGCATGGCTAGAGGATATTCAAAATGGGCTGTTAACCAGGAACAGGCGATGCGTCTTCGAATCCAGAAAGATCCTCACATTCAACTGACTCAGGAGGAGCGCAATTGGGCAAAGTTTATCGACCGCAGACCGGCTAACCAACGCCCATCCTACGATTTCTTCCCGGGTAACCGTCGGAGACAGGCTTGACGCGACGAATTCTCGTAAGACATGGACTTGAAGGCCATCGTGATGATGCGGTATGGTAATCAGTCAGATTTACCTTCGTGGCCGACATGCGGGGCATCATCCTTTAATCGAACCACGCAGGATAACCATGTGACGTTGGGGGATAGACCTATTGAGTTAAACTAATAGAGAAAAAAAATCTAAAGCAAAAAATGGTTGAACTAGACTGATTCCCTACGCTGAAATATCTCCGTACCTAGTTGAGTTCAAATATCAGAACCTTCTTGCGAATAAAAATGATCTTCTGGAGATTCATGATAACTAAACATCGAATGTCATGCTATAAATATATTTTATAAGAGAACATATCTCCCCGATGTTCTAATGAGACCCGGAAATCCCCAAGATTACTTATCATAAAAGCTGACCTAGGCATACGACTTCTAGACTTCAGCGCTCCGCACAAGCAAAACAATTTAGGGCTTGGCGAACAATTTTTACCTTATAAAACGAGCTAAAATTATTCATTAATCAAAATAGATTCTATAAAAGAAGAGTACTCAAGTATCCATAACCTAATAATTAATTTAAAATGATATTCTAGCTTATCGTCGTTAAAGTACGTTGTTTGCCAAGACCAAATTATTTTGCTTGTGCGGAGCGCTGCAAGTTCTAGTCAAATTGGCCACTCCGAGATGAGATATCAGTAGAAGGCTCGCCTGGACAGACAGCTTCCTGTCAAACTGGCCAATCCAAGATCCAGTTGATGTTTCTCCGCGGCTTATGGTTGTCAAAGTGTGGTTTCAAATATGAGTAAGCTACGCCCTATGATGGCCGCGTCTAACTAGGCACCAATTTAAAAGATGACTAATGGAAAGTCCCCGTAAAGCTATCGTGGTGCTCCGTTACTCCGGATTTGTCCGGTTATAGCTTAGTATGGAATACATCTTTCCAATTCTGTAACAGCCTTCACGACGCATGAACTACAATGTGGGAATTTCAGGATTCGGTCGGAAGACATGTGGGATATCGCTGGGGAGAGTCGGGGTTTGAATCATGATGAAGCCTCGGCGTGACCAATGAGTAAGAACTAGGCATTGATAATACAGTTACGCAAAAACGAGAATGAAGACAGATTTCTACAAGTTGACCCTGCGATACGGATGCGTTCTTCGAATTGGATGCAAATATATAAGTATCATAGAAAACATTCTTACTTAGGTTTTACCATCTTCATCAATTGTGTTCGCTTCAAGCCTACAAAAACAGCAAACTTAAAATCGATTAATATAGATAAACAACGCGATAAGATGCCTCAAGTTACTTTCTACCACGTCAACGGAGCCTGCTCTTTGGTGCCGCACATACTTCTCTGTCAGCTCGGCATCGACTTCAAATCAGTGCCCATGAAATTCCGCGAGGGCGACGACGGACTAGAGTCCGTAGACGGCACGATATCCAAGGCAGAATACCGCAAGATCAACCCAGCAGGCTACGTTCCAGTCCTCGTCGTCGACGGCGAGCTCGTCACCGAGCAGATTGCCGTGTTGACCATGATCCTCTTCTTATCCCCTGACAAGGAAGCCGCGGAGGCATATCTCGGCCGCGATACGCTTGGGCGGGTGCGCGTCGCCGAGTGGATGGCTTGGTTATCCGACACGCCGCACTCCCATGGCTATGGGGCTTTTCTGCACCCCCAGCGTTTCGTCGAGGGCCATACGGATATGTACTCGGTTGTGAAGGCCAAGGGGATGAAGACTATCGAATATAGCTATGATATAATCGAGAAGAGATTGGCGGATAGGACTTACGTGGTTGGGGAGCACCTTACGGTGGTGGACTTCTTCGTCTATGTCCTCTGGGGCTGGGGTGCACGTCTTGCTAAGATCGATATGAAGAGCAAGTATCCGGCGTACGGAAAGCTTGTGGAGCGTGTGGAGGCACTGCCAGCTGTTCGAAAGGCCGTGAAGGAGGAGGAGCAACCGTTCAATTTTTCGTAAACAAGAGCGTCTTATAGTGATGATACACGGAATAGACAACGGGGACTATATAGAGTGCTAGAAAATTCCAGAAAATGCAGGATATAAGACGCACGTCTACCCTCAAGAAATCGATACTAAGGCAGTGACTTATTAATAACAAGTAAATATGAGCCTTGATGGTGGGTTGGAACAATACAGTCAGACAAAATTTCTGTCTTTTCACTCAAGAGCCCGAAGTCACGTAAATCCAAGTCAGGATTAGACTTTTACACCGGGAAAGGGTTAGTAGGGGCCCACGGTTCATTGCTTCTGCTGGCTCGCCACAGATGTGATCATAGTTCATTGGAAAGACATTTCTACATGGATATATTCTAGCTGGTGCATATCTGTCGGCTGCGAAACCTCTGTAAATACATAGACACGCTTATTTCGAACACCACAAACTCCTTCCACTGAAATTCTTTGGACTCTCCAAGTAACTACACTAAGTCAATACTTATATGGTAAGTTTCTTCACTACGTGTGCAACCTCTTTCGTAGCTTTCATAGCATCTTCGCTCCAAGGGGCTATCTGTAGGGACTCATGCGTGAGATTCCCATAGTGCTTCCAGACGACTTCATTCCCAGCCTTTCGTAGCTTGGAGGCATACTCAACGCCAACATCGCGAAGGGGGTCAAATCCGCACGCGAAGACAGCCGCGGGCGGCAGGCCTTGGAGATTTTCGACGCTTTGCATTCCGGGTGATATATACCGATGCGCAGGCGGACAAGCATTATCTGGTAGACGCGGGAGATAATGGTCTGCGAAGGAAAAATTACCGTTGCCTGTATTTCCCCCCAGGACCATGTTCTTTAGCAATTTGTTTTGTTTTGTAGCTTGGTAACTGCAAAGGCTGAAAGGGGACAGAGAAGGGTCAGAAGTTAGTAAACGAACTGACTCACATTCAAGATAAAACCCCGAGCTGTTCTCAGTTGCAGCGGGTGTGTCGAACGGTAGTCTTGCCTCGGGGTATAGCAATATCTGGGCCTTTAACGGTTTAGGCACCGTTGAAGCACCGCATTTCTGGTGCTTATCCAATATTCGCAGTGATAACGCGGCTGTCATATTTCCGCCGGCAGAATCACTGCCTCCAAGTACGGAACCATGGTCAATACCGAATTTGTTGCCTTCATCGCTCTGTGCCCACGAGAGCACGGCCTCATATTCATCCAGCTGTGTCGGAAAGGACCACCCAGAAGCTAAGCGGTATTCGACACCAATAGTCTAAATTATCTTTCATTAGGAAATCTCTACAGGTCTCTTACAAAGCGATAAAGGGCGTACGGCGGGATATATAGTGACAAAACTAGTACCTACAATAATACCGGCTCCTTCAGCAAGCAGCCTAAGCCCATTTTCGAATTCGTCAACGCTTCCGACTGTATAACCTCCTCCGTGAAAGTAGATCAATAATACCAATATGATGACTAAGGACCACGACTTAAACTCTCGCCGTAGGAATGCTCTCGAAATTCGAACTATTCATTCTACTACTTAGTATTAGGAGAATGGAAGAGATTATCATCAACGAAGCCGGGAGTTTAATTGATCAGTTAGCAGGATTAAGAGGGTCAAATAGTGTCATCTATCTGAATCATGTATTCACAGGATTTTCAGCAGATGTAATTTTAAAAGTTTGCTGTGAGAATTCATCTAGAATGATAACTAGAGATAAATCTGGTGTGGATTGATAATTAAATTAATGCATTACTTCATCGAAGACTTAATAGGAATATTGCAGGCTTGAGTCGATGAAAGTAAATTGATTCTATTCATTCAGGTACTGCAACTGGCCAGTGAATTTTCTACGCAAAGATTTACATCCTGACATAGACACTTCAATCTCATAAAACTTACCTTGACTTAATCCTACGAATTTCCTCTATTTCTTCAGTTATAGTGCTATAATCTTCAACGAATATCTTAAGATAAATCTCTCCATGGCCTATAATTATTCCAAACCGGGGTCCCTTACGCCGATGACCCAATAAGTAATGATACAACAGACGAACAGTCAAAGCGCGAAAGTCTTGATAGTGACGTACAAGAGAAGCCTACTCTATTTCGGCACATTATTACTGCCAATATGCCGACTTCTGAACAGTCCGTGGAACGCCGATAGACGAAGCCATAAATCTTTTCACTGCTGCTATACAAACAACTGCACACACATTAGTCCTCGTTTCGTATCACGTTCTCGGGAACCAGAAAATAAGGGAGAATCTCGGGGACGAACTAGTGCCACTCATGCTTGATCCCTCCTGAGGGGACCGGCTTTGAGATGTTGCCCTACTTACAAGCCACTGTGAAGGAAGGTCTTTAGTAAGGTACACGGAGCAATCTAGCCGTTTGTGTTACACGTCGATTACCCGTCTGGTCTCCAGATGTTGTGATGCAATATAAGCAGTAATGAAGTCCTTAAGCTGCACCTCTCAGAATGGGAGCATACTTAGTATACACATGTAAAGGATGTTGATTGTGGCGGTTTGAATCAAGAGAATAGAGAGGAAGTAGCTGGAGGCTTAGATGGCAATGAACTTATGATCTCATGGGTTTTAATGGCTAAGAACACTGGGACGATCGAAGGCGGCTGAGGCCTCGTGTGGGATGCTTATGGGGTAATCATCTCTCAGGAATAGGTCCTTGTCGGTACAACATCAAGCATAAAAAATCACATGATGTCTCACTAAGTCGTTGTGATGATCCGATTATCGCCACAATACCCATAATTAAAATGGCTGTGTTGAAGCCCTACTCAGTAACACAACTCGCGTAATTCGTCAAACTTAGAGGCTGACATAATCGCAATATTGCCGGGTTTGTTAGAATAGATCTAATCGTAGTATAATCTCTGAAATATAACACACATGATGCTTCACCGACTTATTGGAGAGATCTCTAGTTAAAATATTATGGCTCGCTTGATTTACTTGTTGAGTAAATGATTTCCGTTGGAATATCTAGTGAAACTTATTGCATACGAGCGCAGGATTAGTGACCTAGATCCTTTAGTTCCCCAATCAGAATGTCAAGATTCTTCTCAAGTATAATTATTAGTATTCTTATGCTATTGAATGATTCAAATCACGTACAAGGTCACGTACAGAGTAATGCTTACGACTATAGATAGATCAATCTAAACTCCGTATAAATAAATAAACCGTCTAGATTGCGCCTAACTATAATATCAACACGCCCGTGAAATGCTAACTGTGTATGCGCCACCTATATGTGTATGCCCGAAAACACAACGGAACCTATCCTTACCAGGCCTCTCCCAGCAGATACAAAAACAATACCCTTTTCATGGGAATGTATGCACATGATGTTTCAGTGTTGCATTAACAGCTGGTCCATTAGCTGAATAGCAGCTGTTTGCTGAGCCTCTATCTTTGACTCCTTGATGATATGCCAATGATACTGGAGACGAGGACCCATAAGGTAAGGATCAAGGCCGACTTCCTGATCTCTACCAATGGTTACCAGGCCATATTGGATGGTATGGCGACCAGCCTCCTCGGCCCTAGGTCGACAGACGTGGTCAAACGCCTGCAAAGCTACTGGGATCGCCGCCCTTGATGATACTCGGCTGAGGAGCATACTGAGGATATATGCCTCTTCCAATCCAATGAGAGCATTGGCACCATGCACTAGCACCACGGAATGGGCAGCGTTGTCTATTAGCGCTGCGTTGTTTGTGACATAGGTCCGCGATGGCCTAAGCTGCATGTACGAAATCCCCGCTATCTGAACTGTATATATACTCTTAATCAACTAGATATATCCCGTATTAGCGTTTGTGTAACCGAAAAAGGAGGTCTCCAAATAGTTATTTACTCACATTGACCATGCCACGACAAACCGGTAGTGGGATGTTTGCGAAAACAGCTCCAAACTCTTCCGGTGTCAGCAAGCTTGCCCAGGACTCGGGCGTAGAATATGCGCCGTTAACCGCGTAGGCAGCAATATGAACGTCTTTGTCAGCCCCAATGAAGTCAAGCTGTAGGAAAACTCCGTCGCCGATCCAGGATGTTTGACAAGGCCTATTGGGGTCCAGAAACTCGGGTCCCATGGCTTCCAGTGCCCTTTTGTAGGGGACTTTGATCGGAACCCTCCAAACCCCTGTATGCTGTGGCCGTAAAGCGGGATCATCAGATCCCAGGACAAACTCTCGAGTAATGCCGTGGACACCATCTGCACCCACAACGATATCGTACTTCTTTTGTGTCCCACCCACGAAATTCAGAATTACGCCGCCCCCAGGCGAAACCTCAGTAATAGAGGATATGGGCGAGTTGGTGTGCATCATACGAGGAGGTATTCCTCTCAGCAGCTCGTCCAAAAGCTTCTGGGGGTCAACCATTCTTTGCCTGTAGTCGGATGGAAGGTCTACCGGCTCCCCTGCGTATGGGCCACAAGCGATTCGAAATTGAGTGTCGCTATAAACCGCTTCAGATCGACTGAGGCAGTCCTCTAAAGAAGGGTCCAGTTTGAGCAGAATGTCCTCCGCTGCAGACGTCAAGGTGATGATGTGACTGTTTTCTTTGAATGAAGGTCCTGATTCATATATGTCGGCGGCAATGTGTGAGTATCTCAACAATCCTCGTAATAGAGCTGCTGCCCCTATGCCCCCTCCCACGATTGCGACACGAATTGTTGAATGTGGACCACTCATCGTGATGAGATATCTTATGGATATGAGTAAAGAGCTGATATGATGGCAGAAGGGAAGCTTGAGGCTCTCGAAATAGGACCTGATTGTGGTATGGCTGCTAGACTTGGAACTGAGACTTGAGGGAGAGGTTTGACTCTCGTTTAAGTATTTTCTCCTCTTGCACTGATTGAACGTATAAGCTGCCGAGCATAATTCATAGTCTGTATCATCCGGATAGACTTGTTCATGGCTTGTGAAAGGTCCTGAGGCTCATACACAAGCGTATAAGGTCTATGGTGCGAGAACAGATGATCTCGTAAGGGCTATAAAAATATAACACCTGTCCTCCAGTCTCTCGGATTTAGACGGCCACCAAATAGGAATGCATTAGAATTGCAAGTATTTGTGATATTAATCCTAACTCGTAGGCATGTTGGGGCTGGGAGCATATGCTATAAAGCTGTCCTGAACAGACTTAGACCTGTACTACGGGACTGTGGGCAAATCGCTTACATATTGTGAGAGCGATGAGTGATAATTGTTTGGTACCGAATCCTTACTAGCGCCCAGATATCGTGTCTGAATGGGTTAGGTGCACAACACGATATGAGGCCTTTCAGATTGCTTGTCAAAACCTAAACTTCATAGTAGGTATATCGATGATGTACAAACTGTGGAAACGTGCAGAGAGCTCCGCATGGAACTGCGTATAATCCCAACGTTTGCGGGAAGATCGCAGCATGCATGTAGGGATAAGCTGGGTTGCCGGGATGTTACCTAATTACTAATAATAGTCATATACCGACATACAAGTACCAAGTGGTTCGCCAATAAGAGGGAGCGCAACTAAACCCTGTGTAGTGCCCTACGCCGTAACCACGAGATAGGTCAAAGCTTGGCCAAGAGGTATATTGTGGGAGTGTCTATGAAAAGATCCTTCCTTAGAAACGAACAGGGCTCACGTCAAATATAATACTATAGTAGTAAGTAAAATGGTGCAACTACAGAAAATGTCAACCCCTCATTGGTAAGGATAACCCCTCGGTCGCTCGGTCGCTAGATGCTCCTGGTGGATTAAAAGCACGAGCTAGGCAGCTTAGTTTTAGTTAGGATCCGAGCTTCGTACCGCAAAACTGCGGATCATGCCGGGGATTATTGATCATAGAAACCTTGAATACAAATACAAGACCTATCACATCAGCATGGTCCAATCCTACCGACGAGCCATGTCGGAATCCGGAAAGGTTATTGGGATAATATATAGTGTAGAAGGAAGAAGCTCGGTCTTATTATGTTTTCTATCTATTCTTAACTAAGAATATGGGTTTCGTTAAATCCCCTAGCGCCCCCGGACCCGACATAGGACGGGGCTTGGGATATTATAGCCTCCACCACGTCAACATCCGTCTTCGGTGGATAATTCGTAACTTTACAAATTATCAGATATGAAGTCGTCGCGAACCAGTCCTGCGTTAATTATGGAGGTAACGATACATTGCAGAGGAATCCCTAAGCGAGAGCACGTGTGCACTACCTGCAAGATCGATTTTCCCATGTAACCCCGACGATCCTTTCTAGGATCATGAACAGTACCTTATTCGTGAATAAAGCTCTCTTTAAGGATTTAAGGTAGATGCACTGGTAACTACCCCTGTCATGGTACAGGCACGTCAATGGTTGATAAGTCTTCATATCTACTAGTCCGTAGGATTATCAAATGAATTCCACCCTAGAAAGTTATTAATATAATAGGCGGAATACCTACTACGTAGGTCGGCGCAGGATTCTACTAGCGCATAATTTCTTCCACGCCGTTGATGTATTTTGCAAAACAATTATTTAAGCAAATGCAATTTTGTGGCGCATAGTCCGATTATAATTGTCATAAGATGTCCATTCCTTTCTTTAGTTTACCTTCCTTTCTCTTTCTTGTTCCCTTTTCCCATCGTTCACTTGCTCTGATACAAGGAATAGCATTGAACCTTCAAAGTCAACATGTAGGGGGGTGGGATGGATTACGTCATACTATGGTATAGTGATATAGGAATCGTCTTCTAACTTCTAAGTGACTATTAGATAGCCATCACGGGCACGACACGTAGATTGAGCGCTAAAAAGAATTCCTCTTCTTCCTTTATCTCTTTTTAGAACTACGCATTGCAACTTATATTCTTTCTAGTATATGGCCTAGTGATTGCTTGATAAATTGAATGCAAGTTGAAGGAGTTGGGCACGTCTCCTGTTTTTGAGTTAAAAGAGTTAAACATAGCCTCATGACCCTGCAGTTTAGACACCTGTTCATTCATGATATGGCGACTTCTATATATAGTTCTTCTAGTCAAAATCGGTTAGCAGCACTAGGCCTTTTATTCTAGCTCAAGAATCCTGAAACATAAACGAGGTAAGAGGCACTTATATCTGGGCAGCGGTTTTGTCTGTTTTGTTAAGGCTAATTAATATGCTCGTATGGTTCTGGCGAGTGTAGGGTGAGCCAGGTCAGCTGAATGAGATGGCTAGGTTTTGATTGAAGTTGAGGCTTATCAACCTTTTGAGTAGCATGGTAACGTAACATCCTCAAAGAACTGCAGTTGATCATGAGGTGCATCCATTCGTACTCCATAGAAGAGTTTCACTCCATTAGGATTGCGCCTTATGACCCTTGCATTACAACATCGGATTTTCAATATATTATTAGTCTTAACAACGTATTATGACATGCTAGGGCTATCGGATAGTAACAGGCCCTCATGGAATGCTTATAGCTCTCTCGCGGATATGTTGACACGATCCCCGGTGTGGACTTGAGTCTTTTATAAACGACCCATGGTTTTTTATAATATATTGGGCTTCTTGTCATGGCCTCGCATATGAAATATTGGGGCATGTATAAACTCTTGGTGTTGCGTAATGGTCTCAATCACGTTCTCGGTGGGCTAATCAATTATATACGCCCCCTTTCTTTGTTCTCTACGTACGTGTCCCAATACTTCTCGTTTAGGTTTATGAATTTACGTATCCATGGCTTTTATCTATATGTTCTAGTGTCGTTTGGTACACGGAAGGCATAGGGAAGAGGCTATACATGGAGCGGGGGGCCGTATACAAAGTGTACTACATATTTTAATATAGAATGCCTCTTTGGAAGAATAAACCTATTCAGATCGTACTCTCCAATCCGTTATAAAAAGAACACCACTTTACTGGTAACAGTTGGAGGCCCGAAGCTTAGTATGATGACTGCTATACTACCATTACGACGTATAACAGTCTAACCCTGGATGAAGGTGTGTAAACAATGCATAGAGTTTTGCTCTTCGTACAATTGGTAGATTGCGTGTTTATTCACCTGTGAAAAAAAAAAAAAAAAAAAAAATACTAATATCTCCTACTTAGGCATGACTTAGCACAGTATAGCAGAGTCGTGGCTGGTAGTAATACTGTTTTTAACCTTACGGCTTCACCAGTATATTCGTCTTTAAAACCTACTGGGACACCAGGAAGTGATCATTTGGAGCTCGACACACATCTAGCGAAGTTGATGATCATGAAGTCGAGGCACGTCTTCATAAGAGACGCAAATTCAAGGTCCATAGGCAAACAACTTCTAGGAACTTATCGAGAACCTTCTACGTATATCTTGCTTTAAAAAAAGCAACCTTCATATAGTTTATTATAGATTCCGTATTAGGAAATAGAAGAAAGGATCTGGGTTAGGACTCACAAATAAACTCGGATTTACGATAACATTCTATCGCCGCAAGGTCTGTTGGCCACTCGGAAGCCTTCAGGATCTGAGCTGGAATTCTACATTAGATCTATATATACAGCCCTATCGGCCTTCGGCATTTGTGAAGGCCGTTAATACTATGTAAGCTTCGGCAAGTTTTGTACTAAGCGGGCGCTTGAAATCCACAGAACTTAGAGCACAAGAACTATCGTGTAGAAGCTTGTCAGGTGAATAGGTGACACCCTAGTGTGTACCTATCAGGCTGGGTCTATATACTTATACAGGCTATACTAGCAGTTGGAAGGGATAGGGGCTATGTTGACCAATACACCCCATGGCTACTGGCCCCCTTTCTACCTACCTGCTATGTGACTGCGTAGGCTATCCATTCACTCCGGGACGGAAAACCCTGACAAAGCTATCGCGTAAAGCTCGTAGGTCGCGAAGACCCTCCGTTCAACATCGGTGGTTGCCTGATGGATGGCGCTACCACATCTCTAACTAAAGGGCCAGGGAGCCAGGGGGCAGCACGGATAGCCCTTTGATAGATGAGGGATTTTCAAAGCTCCTCAAGTAATTATCTTGGTCTTTTTCTCCCTCACGCAGCGGAGTTGGGCAAGATCAATGGCGGGGATCTAACGACCTTGAACTGACCTGTGCTAAGGGAAAACAAGTAATACCTTACTGGTACCTCTTAGCTTACCTGCGTAGTGGGTACCTAGTACCCTCCTGATGTATGTGGTAGGTACTTAGTGTGAGGCACTGAATGGATGGACTGTATAAGGGATGGAGGCCCTGGTCCAGCTACTTACACTACCTACAATACATACTACGTATATAGTGTATGTGGGGTGCTGCCGCCACAGGTAGGTAGTTTCGTACAAAACAGATAAACCTTATAATTCCAAGCTAAGCGAAGTAGTCGGTAGTGGTAGCGAATTAAAAGGTCGCTACCTACTTAGGTAAAGTAGGTATAAACAAAACAATTCCAGTTTAAAACGGGCTATGAGTTGAGTACAGTGACGTAACGGTTTTGTCCGACCACGGCCAGCAATCGAGAATTTAGCGGGGAGCAGAAAAACCTTAGGGATGGTTACCTAGTCAATGTGACAGAGCGGCAATCACCTCCATTTGTATCCCTAATTCATAATGGTTAAAGCAAGCGCACCTGCAAACCGAGGTTCTCTTATCATTCGACTTGGTGTTGTTTAAATTTTGTCACTAAAAAAAGACGACTGTTTCTGAAGAAGCGAAGTGCTTCAAGGATCTCAAGTACCTCAAAGGACCGCATCGGCTTGGCGCATCACTCACTCCATAGCCCTTCCTAATTCAAGAATTACTCGTGCAACAAGTAAGAAGTACAGATGGCGACAGAAATAGTCACTTCAATCGGCCTCAAGTCGCTGCCTCTGGTGGCCCAGGTTGGTTCACAGTCCTCGGCTCATCTGGTGTTGGATCCTGGTACTGATATAGGTGACCGTATAGGGTAAGGTGAGAGAGATCTACGAGGCCGGTGACTCTACGCTGCTTCTTGTCACCTCAGATCGCATCTCTGCCTATGATGTAATCCTGGAGAATGGTGTTCAGGACAAGGGCACTGTTCTCACTTTACTCACAAACCACTGGCTCAACACGGTCCTACCAGAGCACGTTCCAGGATTAAAACATCATCTGCTCTCGCTAAATATTCCTCCCACGCTGAACATAAGCTCCGAAGACAAGAAGCGACTCCGGGGCCGCTCGATGATTGTCAACAAATATCGTGTCTTTCCGATCGAGGCTATAGGTCCGACTCCCAAAAGATTCACCCTGTCCTGAGCTGAGTGCTGACTCTCGCTATTCTAGTACGCGGTTACATCACTGGTAGCTCTTGGGCCGAGTATAGGCAAAAGGGGACAGTACACGGCATGCAACAACCCAGCGGGCTAGAGCAATGCCAGGCGTTCCCTGGTGGCCCTATCTATACGCCATCTAGTAAGCTATGACGTTGCCCTCAAAATCTTGCCGAGTGTCAGTCTTAGGCGCAACCGCTAACCATCGCGACTACAGCGAAAGCGCCCGTTGGTGGGAAGGATGAGAACGTACGTAATCCGGAATCAAAGTTATTATCGTCCCTTTGGGCGGGCTGTCGGGCTCAACGCTGTTGCACATGCCCGACGTGATTACTGTAGGGAGAAGACTGACATTCGGTATCGGACAGATAACCCCCGATCAAGCGCGACAGATCGTAGGCGATAAGTATGCCGATAAAATTGAGAATCTCGCTTTGGCCATTTACAAAGCTGCGCACGCCTATGCTGTAAGTAGCTCCCTGACCTCTACTCGGCCGTCAAGAGCGGGCCATGCAGATCGCAACATCCGACCATATACCAAAATAGTTCTTGGCCATTTCTGTGCCTCAATACTCGATGGAATGTAATCTTCAAATAACATCAGTTGACTTCTCGGTGTAGTTTGAGAGAGGAATTATTGTTGCGGATACCAAGTTCGAGTTCGGTGCGTCTCAAATCTGTCAACTATGTTTGCTTTCATACTAGATGCTAACGGCAACTCCAGGCCTTGATGAGGAAACAGATGAGATAGTGTTGATCGACGAAGTCCTGTCAGTATTTCTCGTTCTAGCACCGCATCAACACATGGATGAGAGAAGTGCTGATGAGCCGATCCTAGAACGCCTGACAGCTCGAGATTCTGGCCAGCTGCAGACTATGCCCCGGGGCGCGACCAGAAGAGCTTTGATAGTAAGTTCGAAACCGTCGAGGCAGGGTAAAGATGCTAATTCGCTCTGATCTAGAGCAATATTTGCGTGATTGGTTGACTGGTAAGCATTCTAAATTCGCTTATTTCCAATCACGGCCAAGCTTTTGCCGCCCGCATACTATGCATGCCCCGGAAGTCCTCAGAATAGTGTAAACGTGGGCAATAGTTCCTAACTCGCGAATAAATATAGGCCAGGGCCTCAAAGGGAAAGAAGGCGTTTCGGTATGTTTTCATTAGCGAGCACGAAACCGAGCGTAGAGATTACTAACCGCGCAACTCAGATGACGGAAGATGTGCAGTACGTGATCTAGACTCATTGATTTTTTTGGTTCACTAAATTTACTGCCCCCAACATGCCCCCATATGCCAAATACTTATGCATGACCCGAACTTCCCGAAACCGAGTTGACTCTTTTTAACGAGTGGGGGCTCTAACGCACGTCTCTTTATAGGGTCCAAACGAGTGCCAAGTACCTTGAGGCTTTCCAACGTCTAACAGGAGAGACCTTGAACCAGGCGCTTGCCAAGCTAGAGAACTAGACGAGTCATCTGAGATGCTATACGAAGCGGGACCTGTAGGCTCTTCTTAAACGCGTATTGAAGAAGACCGCTTCAAGGGGGTGGCTACTGCGGCTTCCATGGCATGGTAGTGGAGTTGCGTTTTCCCATCGTATCGTACAGTAGTATGGAGATTAGCAAATAGAGTAGCAGTGACCCCAACCCTTGGGACGTGTCCCAGGGCGACGCAAAACATATTTACACTGCGTTATATCTAACCACACTAGGGATGAAACCCCTTGGTTGTTGTCAGTGTACTGTCGGACAGCGAAGCCGTAAGTGTAGTGTATGAATTGGGAGTGATCACCGTAATTTCGGAAACTAGTCCCTCTCCCTAGCTGTTCTCGGCTCGTTTCCGAGTACCTTGACAACTTGCGCGGTGGTTCTGTCCGCGGGACGAGCTGCACCAATCCAATTGGCGGCGGTAGCCAACGTAACGACGGTGTACGCTGTAGAAAAGCTTCGCGAGCAGGACAATTCAAGCAATGAACCGGGATACGGCGGGGTTTAGCAGCGATCTATTGCCCTTTTCGAGACTAAGACGATGCTCGGCATTGTGCTTAGGGCGGAGAAATCTAGCAAGAGCTTCTCCAAAATACCACACCACGCCTCGATCTGGGAGGCCAGCTGGGCTTGTCTAAGCAGGATGAATATGCGCCCAGCAAACCGGTTGTTGGGACTTGCGTCGCACGTGTTCACAATAGCGCCTTCGACTTGGAAGAGAGATGAGGAGAATGCCCCTAGTGGTCTACGGCCTCGGCGGATCGGGCAATAATGGGCAGGTCGAAACTTTTATTGAGATCTCTGGTTGCATCGGCCCCCTGTCTTGCAGGACAGCACAGCACAGCACAGCACAGCACAGACGATATAATGTTTCCAAAATTCAATAGTGTTTCTAGGTCCCAATAGAGCGGGAGTGGGAAAGGGTATATAAGTGGCCATGTCCTGCTGTACTAGACGACATCTTCGAGAGAAGGGATATCCCAACCCGCGCGGCCGTCTGAGTTAGGTTGTCTGGAATCTACCTACTTCCCTCGAGCTCGTCGTCGCTTGTCAACTACCCAACCTCTCTCTCCCCTTTGCTACCCGCAAACCAGACAAGATGAAGGTCTCCCTCGTACTAGCCACCGCCCTCGCCGGCCTGGCCTCAGCCGTGCCCATGACCTTCGATCTCTCAGACGAGATGATCGCCAAGCTCAAGTCAGGCAAGAGCTCGGGCGTGCTCGCGGTCTCGGCAACGGGCACGACGGCGAACGAGTTCCTCGACGGCGGCTGCCGGCCCGTCATCTTCCTGTACGCGCGCGGGAGCACGCAGGACGGCAATATCGGCTCCTCTCCCGGTCCGCAGACCATCGACCAGCTGAAGGCCGCCGTAGGCACCACCACGGTCGCCGCGCAGGGCCTCGACTACCCGGCCAATTTACTGGATAACCTGCGCGCGCAGGGCTGCGATCCAGACGACGCGGAGAATTTCGGGGATCTCATCACGAAGGCCGCCACGCAGTGTCCGAGCTCGAAGCTCGTCATCGCCGGGTACAGCCAGGGCGCTGCCCTCGTGCATGCGGCCGCCAGACTGCTTAGTGGGAGCGTGGTGAGCAAGGTTGCTGCTGCTGTCACGTTTGGCGACACAAGGAAGAAGCAGGATGGTGGCGTCGTGCCTAATATCGATCCCTCGCGCACGCTTATACTGTGCCATGATGGGGATCTTGTGTGCGATGGGACGCTGATCATCACGGATGCGCACTCTGATTATGATGATTTGGCTCCTACTGCTGTTAGCTTTATTACTAGCAAGCTCTCATAGTAGTGCTGTGAGTCAGTTGGAGTCTTTGTTGGATAGGTGGTAGTGGGAATTAATACTTGGGATGATGAAATGAGTTATGAATATACATGTATATACAAACATATACTAACAGGTACGTATGTGCCTTGTTTGAGCGTGGAACGTGTGTGTTTACTCCCATGTATTAAATCTCGTTTGAACCTCGTCCATTTTGCGGCGGAACTACAGCACTATTGCGAGTATCTTGCAACCGTGTGGCTGTATGTTGAACGCTATCACTGAGACTAGTTATTTGCTTAATCTAGGAACATACGGTAAGCTCTGCGGTAATATCCGGTGGCAGACGAAGCTTTCCCACATACTCCCCGATTAACTAGGACCCCGGGTCAAGCTCATTGCAATACTCCCTTAATCCCAAAGTCACCCGGTGTGACACACGTCGTGAAAGTCTCGACATAGGTGAAGCTGCCAGTAGTGATATTGTTAGACTTGGACTCGCAACTCAGCATAGACTTCAAGTCTAGTTCTCCGATACTTTGATACCACGTCCTAGTAAAATAAAACAAAAAGATCAGCGATGCCAATTCCTCGATTCAGCCCGAATTCCAGCTACGGCATGAGTTACATAAAGGGATTAAAAGGGAGGGCGGCAGGGAAAACTCACTCTCCATCAGCACCATCATCACAATACCACGTCTGATTAACGCGAAGCAGAGACTTATCATCAAGAACCCAATCGAATTTCGTAGACGGCACATCTTCCTCGTTAGCCTCAAAGACATCACAGCTATACGGCGTGATATACACGCCCCCCTGTGGCCCATGAAGCGCGGGTTCTGCGCACGTCATCCGCGGCGAGTAATCGAGAGCTTCATTGATCAGGTGGAACGTCATATTCGAGTACCCGAAATCATACGCAAAGGTCGTGTTCCGCGTAACCCAAGTGAAGTCCTTCACGGTCCAATCTGGCATCGCCTCGGACGCCGCGGCGCATTGCCGTGTTGGAGCCGGCAGGACCTCTACTATGGTTGCGTCGAAGGGGAGCTGCGAGCCGTTGTTTGAGATACATGATGTCCGGCGTGATTCGTCGTCGAATTTACAGGTGAAGTCCTTCATTTGTAGCTCGCCTGTGGCGCGCATCGGGCGGCTATGATGGCGATGATTAGTTAGGCAAGTCAGTTCCATCAGATCGGTCGGATCAATCTGTTAGAGAGTTGGGCGTAGGAAGAAGACTGAGGGAGGAAAGAAAGAAACCCACCCCGTCGTCGGACATGTCCACGTCTGTCGTATCTGCACAGTATGCGTATTCCACCAGACCATCTTAAACTCAGTCACCACATCCTCACTAGCACCCTCACACGTATACCAATTATACGTTGGCGTCTTGCCGGCTAGTTGGCGGAGATACTCCTCGGAGAACTCCTTTCCCTCCGCGGCGCACTGCACAGGGGCGTCGTTGAAGTCGCTCTGCAGCGCGAAGGACACGCGGCTTTCGTCGAAGTCGTTGTCTGCGGGCGGCCAGGTGCCGCTTGATATCTGCGTTAGTGTCCAGTTTAGGTTGCTGAGGACCCAGGGCTGGGACGGCGCGTGGCCGATGGCGTTGAGCTTGGGGCAGAGATTCGCTGCTGCTACAGCCTGGCTGAGGCCCGCGAGGGCGGCGAGGAGGAGAAAGGGGGAGGATGTCTTGGATGGCATCGTGAGGAGAGCTTGCCGATGAACGAACAGAGTGGTTGATTCGTACCTGAAAGCGAGTAAATGAGCTCGTCGATATATACCATTCTATCTACCTCGTCTCCTCCCGCTTCCATCTCGTCTCCCTGGCACCTTTTCCGATTATTTGCATACCGAATGAACCATTTTGTTTGTTTCCTGCCATAATTTCCCACTCTCATTTTCCACTTCTAGCAATCTATAGATCTCGCAACGGCATATAACCGCCTCCGTATACTCTTCTCAGTACCTTACGCGAAACAACCCTGACCCAGGCAGGTCGTAGTCTCGACTAACTGAATACTATGTAAGTCCCCAGCCAAGACGACGTCCGCTCCTGCGATGCTACGCGAAAAGATGCACGCCATGATTTCGGGGAACTCCACCGGTGCCGAGCGGGCATCTTACTGGTTCGAATCCGACGTCCGTCCTGCCTGTCTGTCTTGATCGAGAATAGAATGCAAGACTACCGCTTTTCGCTTATTTCTTTCCGAACCCTATTGCGGACCGGATCGAGAAGGGGGTGGAATCCTCCCGAACCCATCCATCCTATTTATACTACACTACTTACCCACCCGGACTACGTTGCTCCATGGGCGTCTGTCTGGTGACAGTCAGAGCATGATAGTATCTTTTCGGTGAGAAGCGAGATAACTAAGCTCTTACTCAATTACCTAGTTACTCTTCGAATTATTAGCCTGCTTGGCTTGCCTGTCTTTAAGCAATCTAACCGGAGAACTGGAGCGTACAATGTCATAAGTCGACATCACGGAATAACTCGGTTCTACTTCCGGCCTGCAATTAAGATGTAGTTATTCTCTACTGGTAATGAAGTGAAGGACATGTCTAATTTAAACACAATACAGAAGCATAACCTGCTTTCCTTCGTGTAATATGTAACAGGGAATGTAACAGGGAACGTAACAGAGCGAAAGCAAGTTACCTTATTTATATATTTACGCTTGGTACCTACCCCTACCCACATTATTAATACGTTACGCATTAGATTTTGTGAAAATGCCCACCCCCATGCTGGGGCTGGCAGAAAAATGACATTGAAATATATACTCTTGATTTGCATTAGGCTTAATGGAGGCTATGTTATTCTTGATACTACATTGCAAGTCAACGGGATAAAGGTGAATTGGGTGTAGTCCATAATCGCTTTCTCTATAACGAAGATTCCATTCACTGTGGGGTTAGTCGGTCATGAGCAGTATTTTGTTAGAGAGATTCAAGCGGAAAACCAGTTGCCAGGTAATCATACAGTGGATTCGCCTGGGTACTAATATTACGTTTCTTTGTGCTTGTTTCCTCATTTACACTCACGGCCGTATGTGGAAGCACTAGTAGTCCGTGAGTCGAGCCAGTAGTATAGCTTTGCGTGATTGTTTGGTTGTCTCACTTCATAAAATGTCGACATTTGTTCCATAACGCTAAATATATATATGCATGTGCAATATCGATGATAGAATTCGGAACTATGGCACCATCTGTGACTTTTTATCGCGCCTCTTCGCTCGAAACTCTTGCATATTGCGCCTCGTCTCAGCTTCGCTCTGAGTATTATCGTCACCCTCTTGCTCGACCTTCACTAGGTCACTAGATCGATCGCTATCTCTTTCATCCGCGCTCCTGCTCTCATCACGCATCGTCTTTTTGCTACCTAAAACCTCTTGTATGATTTTCTTGCCTTCGTCCATTTCGCCATTAGTAGCCCCACAACCCATACATCTCCAAGCACCGAGCTCGGCTACATTCTTGACCCCCGGGGGTGCCTGACCGTTGACAAGTCGGCACTTCTGACATATTAAAACGATGCGGTTCTTGGGTGCTGTTTCGTCCTCTCCTAGCATGAGGTCCAAAATACGATCATACCAGTGAGGGGGGCCGGCGTTCATTTCGTACTGATTGTGGGTTGGCGGAAGGGGCCCAGCATTGGGAGCGAATTCCTCGATAGGTTGGGGTGGTGGCGACGACGGGATCGGTTCGAGGCGCGAATTGGCGGACTGGCCTTGCCGAGTCAGAGGCAGACCGGACGAGGTCGAAGGCCTCTGTATGTTGGCGGTGGGCGGTGGAGGTAGGTGTGTTCTTCCTGTGAGATGACCAGAGTCGATACTTTGGCGATGTTTCTTCTTCGAGCCGTCGCTTTCCGGTGTCGGCGCTCCTTCGTTTGTGTCCTTCGACTTCTTTGCCTTGTTCCGTTTCTCGCTCGAACCTCCGTACTTCTCGAGCAGTTCGAGGGTCGAGTCATACTTGGTAGCGTCTTTGAGCTTTTGAATGGTCTTGGCACGCTCGGCTTGGCGGTCCTTAAGACGGGACTCGAGAGAATCTAGCCGAAAGCTGTAGTATGCGTTGGCGACAGTCCGGACGACATAGATGCTAAGCTTTCGATTAGCATGGGCTATCCCGCTCAAAGTTGCAGGGAGGGGAGCGGTCGTCTCACAGCACGGGCCCGCCGGCCATACCGGTCCAATCCCAGGGACCTAGGTTCTGCCATCCCACCACCAGGGTCAAGACGATGGCATAAACGAGGTATCCAAAGGCCAAGTAGAGGGTCCACAGGAACTTGATGCGGCGGGAGCTGTTGCGCACCTGCTCGAGCTGGGCTTGGGTGTTGGTGATCTTTGTGGAGAGCGTCGCGAGCGTCTTCTCGAACTCGGCCGGTGAAAGGCCATCGCCCTGTTCGCGCGCAAGAGGGATTAGTTACGGTCACGAGGGGCTACATATGATTCTCGGTGTTGATGGCCGGTTCAGGCTAGAGCTTACCTTCCAGGGCCAGAGCGACACCATGTTGGCGTCGTCGTTGTCAGGGTGATGTGGAAGGGTCGAATTATGAGATCATGGCGGAAGCTGTCTATACGACGAGAGACGGGAGCGACAACAAGAAGATACAAGACACGTAGTCGACGTGGGAGTCAAAAGACAGCAGTGAAGGAAGGATAAGGCTGCTTCAAGGTTGGGTAGTGGCACCTGTGTATCTATACGCAGGTGCTTGGTTGGGTAGTATCTACTGTAGCCATGTAACAAAGGGCATGGGAAGAGTGAAGGGATCTAGGTAGGTAGGTAGGTTCTTAAGTATTCAAGCTAACATCGAAAAAAAAGGATGGCCGGAGGAAGAAGTATCGCAAAGGAGAAATGACGAGCAAGGCCGTGAAAGGAGAAGACAAGGAAAGAGAAGACGATATTGAGAGAATGTGGTGATGATCAATTTCGGTGGTGGTGTTGTTGTTTAAGTGAAATGTGTATGTAGCCTGCAGGCCGTAACCCAGAACAAGCTAGCTGAACCTGCTAACCTTGTAGTAGAGACCACCTGCAAGGTAGCTGCATGCAGGTGTGGATTGGATGTGCTGGCGACTACAGAAACGGAAACTCAGCTGCGTTATCCGGATGCCTAAGGTGCCTACCTAGATGCGTAGAACCGATATCTAATATGCCTGGTAAAATGGATTGTATGTTGGACAGGTAGGTAGGTTACGTAACCTATGTTTCTGTTACTAGGGACTTCCCTACCACTGCGAGTATAGTGGTACTTACTACTAAAACAGACGCTGGAAAGGTTTTAAGTGAGCATTAGCGTCAAGGACCCTTCTGTTCCGCCTTCTAGCCAATGGGAACCTACAACACGCGGCTACCTAAGCTACCTAGGTTACGTAGGTAAGTACCTGCCATATGGTTAGTACCTAGGTAAGTAAGTACTTAGCAGCCTTGCGCAAGTGTCATTCATGGCCGGTGTCCTTGGGGGCTGATTCCCTACCTATGTAACCCAGAATCTTACATCTTCATCATTCGCACTTAACCTTAATATTCGACTCGATCGCTCCGGCGGATGGCTAGTATGGTATAAGAACCCAATGATCACCGATAGTCCGAAGTTCCTATGCCACTCACTCTTGTAACAGCCGAGTCTTCCCATCACTCGACTCTTCGCATGCCTACCGGTATTATAATCCCCCTTTTGAACCGCTGATTTGCATGGCGCCGTTTTCGCCTGAACTATCTTACCAATATCATACCCTCGATCGGCGCCAACAACACCGGATCTACCATTTGAGAGAAACGGCACATCTTGCACGTCCTTTAGTTCGACTTGGCGCATGGAGGCGAGTTCCGTTGCTGGTCCCCAGATCGTGTTTGAGAAGAGAAGAGAAAAGAATAGGTCAGACTGAAGTCGAGCGAAGATACCGACGACGAAGGAGCCATCATGTTTTCTGTAAGAGTCTCAGTGAAATGCTTTTTTTTTTTTTTGTCTGTCTACTTGCTGAACCATCCGCGCGCTACTACTCTAGAAATTTAAGGAGGCCTTCGATCGCACCCTGGCTGAAGAGCAGGCCCGTCAGAGGCATTCCACCGAGCAAAAGGAAAAGACCGAACAGAAAGCCGGTGCCAAGAGACCTGGCCAGGCGAGCCCAGCAAATTCAGACCCTGCCGTTTTTGAAGCCGCCTTCAAGTTAGAGGATGATCCCGACAGCTCCAGTCGCTCTGGTACTCCAAAGCCCGTTGCACCCGCGGAGTCCGGGAAACCGAGCGACGAAGATGCTGGCTCAGAAAATAAGAACACAGAACAGGGACAAAATGGCCATAGTAACAAGGCCACTGGCACTTCTGCGGGCGCCTCTACACCCGGGGGGACCAATGATCCTACGCTGGCACCTGAGGTCACTGCGAGGCTGAGGAGGTTAGATAAGTTGGAGACTAAGTATCAAGGTAAGTGATAAACCTCTCATACTGAAGCATCCGCCGATTGACTAATGCGCATTGTGTCACAGAGCTCCTAAAGTCCTATAGGGTAGCCCACGCACGAGCAATAACGATAGATCGCTTCGAACGCGCACTCCAAGAAAATACTCCATTAAGTACGATTAAGGATCCAGACGCCTTCGTGGAATACGTAAACCAATTAAATCTGAAGAGTGACATGGTTGTGGAGGAGCTAAAGCGTGTCTCCGCCGACAAGGATCAGTTCAAGACGAAATTCACAGAATCTGACAAAAAGGTTGCCACGCTCGAAGAAGAGCTGACCACTCTTAAAGCTACGAAGGAAGATACAGCCGCCGCGCAGCTAACCGAGGTAGATGGCAAGGCGCAACAAAATGGAGACGGAGGTGAAGATATGTTCTCCTACGATGATGAAATTCCTAAACTACAGGCTGAGTTGGCTTCAAAAGAGGAGCAAATCGCAGCACTAACCTCGGAAGTCGATGCACTGAAACAAGAGTTAAGTATGGAGAAGGAAATGGCTAAGGAATACAGCGAGGCTTCACAAAAGCTAAAAGGCTTGGAGGATGCTATGGAGGAAAAGAGGAGGGGTTTTGAAGCTGCGATCGCGGCTAAGAGTGCCGAAATCGAGAGATTAAATGCCTCCATCAGTGAGACACAGGCAGCGGCTAAGGAGAATGAATCAACCTCAAAGGCAAATGAGACAGAAAAGAAAGGAAATGAGCTGTTAAATGTTCCGTCAACTGCACCAGCTACTCCAACAGCTTCAAGTGCGAACAAGAAGAAGAACAAGAAGAAAAATAAGAAGAAGGGCGGTGGTTCGCAAATACTCACAGATACAGCGCCCAGCGACACGTCAGAACAACCACAGCTCTCTCCTCTAGAACATCCTGAAATTGAAGCCCTGAGGGCTGAGATCTCTCAACTCAAGGAAGAGATTGCCGAGAGAGACTCGCGCATCGACAAGTTATCCAAGCAGAGAAAGACTGAAGAGGATCTCCGAGAAGAGCTAGAGAACATACAGGGGAACTACATTGACATTGCCTCAGAACACGTCGAAGCGAAGGATCGTATCAAGGAACTAGAGAGCGAAAAGACAACACTCAATTCTCGAATTTCTGATTTGGAAAAGGAGCTTGCGCGCTCAACGGAAAGTGCTAAGCGGGCAGAATCAATCTCTAAGTTGCAGACTGAGTATGACTTAATGAAGAAGGAATTCGACAACTTAAAAGTCCGATCCCGGACACTAGAATCCGACTTGGGTGCTGCGCAGAAGCTTGCCCAAGAGCGTTTCGAAAAGTTAACATATTCTAAGGACTTATTGGCTAAAATTCAACCTGAGCTTAAGACCCTTCGGCAAGATTCCGCTGCATTAAAGACTGCTCGAGAAGAGCTCGCATCTAAACAAAACGAGCTACGTGCTCTCGAGAAACGGGAGAAGGAGCTGAAGAATGAAGTGAGCCGTACACAGCGCTTATCCTTCGACCGCGAGGCCGAAATTAAAGTGCTCAACGACCGGCTAGCTACGGAGAAGACAACCCGTGCAAAGTTAGAAGACGAGAAGCGAATCCTAGGTCGCGATTACCGACGCTCGGAAGCTGAAAAGGTCGAGATAGCTACAAACGCGGAGAAGACTAGCCGGGAACTCGAGACAGTGCAGACCGAGTTGTCCAGTTTGCGACCAAAAATCAAGGGGCTTGAGGAAGAGGTTGCCAAGTTAACAAAGGAGAAAAATCTTGCTAAGGAGGACGTTGACTTGAAGACGCAACAGTACAACAACGCCCAAGGTCTACTCACTTCGATGCGAGATCAAATCACGGAGTTGTCAATGCAGCTGAAGGAGGCACAAACTCAAGCTGAGAGTCTCGAAGAAGAACTAGCGGAGGTGCAGAAGCATCTCGCCGAGAGAACACGCGAAGGAGAGACAATGCGTCGAATGCTAGCAGAAGTGGATGAACAGGCGGATGCCAAGGTTCGCGAGATGAGATCCCGAATGGAGGCGGCGATTGAAGATCGCGACAGAGTCGAAGACGAGTCTTCAACCCTCGCTCGACGGCGCGCTCGCGAGGCTGAAGAGCTTAAGACTCGATTGCGCGAGCTAGAACGCGATATTAAAGCTCTCAGCAACGAAAAGGACGACCTCGAAGCACGCGAGAAGGAATGGCGCCGACGACGGGAAGAATTGGAGCAAATTGAGGAGAAGGCCACAGCCGAGACTGAGGACATGCGCTCGACAGTTTCGAGTCTACGTACAGCTCTAGATGCATCGGAACGACAGGTCCGCGACGCAGAGAAGCAAAAGGCCGATTTAAGGAAGCTCCTGGATGAAGCTCGGGCCCGATACGAAAGGGCTAATAAAGAACTCAAGGGTGTACAGTCTAGGTTGAACCTCGGTAGCGGGTCCAATGTGGCGAGCAGTGGGAGGTCGAGTATCGACTCTACGAGAAGTGGCTCGAATGGTTCAGCTGTCAAGGGGTTGAATGGCGTCCCTGATCTTGCGTATCTCAAGACTATCTTCCTACAATTCCTCGAGGTAAAGGATGACAAGGTACGGTCACAGCTAGTGCCCGTACTAGGTAAATTGCTTGGACTAGATAAGTACGATTCCCCCTAACGTACCTGACCCCCCAAGCTGGTCACTAACATACTCAGAAACGAACAAGAGAAATGGACTCAAGCTGTTCGACGGCTCCATAAGTAGGAATGGTGGTTTTGAGTTTCCGAAGCTTTGAGGGAGTCAAGGAGCGTAACAGGGTCTACGAATATGTACTAATACAAAAGTTGCATAGCGAAGGGAGTTGGTACACTGTATGTATACCATCATTAGATAGTGTTTTGGGCTTAGACTCATGTACGGCATGATGGGCAGGGTCGCACCATCATTGAGAATCTGTGGCACTTGTCAGCCATGGCGTTTAACGGGTAGCCACTCAGTATTCATTTGTCTCTGAATCATTTACCCGGTGCGTGTCAGACCCTCGGGCGGTTGGTCAGTCACCTCCGATCGAAGTCCGGTCTAGACCGGAAGAACACGGCTTATCACGGCGAACAGAACTGGATATTGTTATACAGAGAATGCTTAGACAGCCATGTATTCAATTGCCGTTGCCCAGCGCATAATTTTTTTACTTCAAACATTCAACTCATCAGTTTTCTCAACTCTGCTTGTGGGTTGAGTCTACCAGGGATAAATCATATTTCTCGCAGCAATACTTCTCTTCGGGTTGCAGGTTATCTTGTAAATGATTACCTTTTTCGAATATGGTGACTCCATCCAGCGACAATTTATTACAGAATTCAACGAGGGAATTATTTAAGAGATAATTGCCTCGGCTCGTGTGAAGGGTATAAGAGAAGTATAGGCACGTTCTAGCTACAGACGAGTCCGCAATTGCCTTTATAGCCCCCACCTCCGCCTAGTAACGGTATTAACTAACGACCTCGGTATGAATGACTGTACATAGTCCAAACTACTCGCCATCAATGCGAACAGCGAAGCGTACCAAGTCTATAGAGTAAACCTTATTTATTTTTATTGACTTGTACGCAGCAACATAGTGCTTTAATGCGACTCGCCTCACTTAGAAGAATCATTTACTTCTCAAATACATTTCTCAAAAGACATCATGATTGACCGCAAACCCTTCACATCATTAGACATCGTCAAGGAAATATGGAAACACCTTGACCTACCGCCCTCGGCGCTCGCATCCCTTTCTCTACCAGAAGTCACAGAGAAACCGGTGATACCCTCATCCTTCAAGATCGGACATCTCGCGCAGAGCACCATTGCGCTCTCGGCCCTCGCCGCCGCAACCGTGGCAAGCTCCACACACGGCTCAGAAGTACCGCACACCACGGTCCCCCTCCGTCACGCGGTCCTAGAATTCCAGAGCGAACGCCTCTATACGCTCGCGGGTAACCCTCCGGTAGAGACCTGGGGTCCTATAGGCGGACTGCATCCCACCGCCGACGGCTACGTGCGCATCCACGATAACTTCCCGCATCATCGGCGCGGCGCGCTCGCGCTCCTGGGTTTACCTGAGACGTGCGTCGATCGCGCGGCCGTGAGTCAGCGCACGCGTGAATGGAAGAGCGTCGAGCTGGAAACTGTGGCTGTTGAGCAGAAGGGTCTGGCGATCTACGCCTTGCGGTCGTTTGCGGAGTGGGATGCGCTGCCGCAGGCAAGGGATGTACCGGAGGTGCCTGTGAATATACGCCGGCTGGATGCCCAGACACTTATGTCCTCGGACTCTCATCCCAATCCCAATCCCAATCCCAATCCCACTCTCAATATCAATCCCGCCCCCAGTCACATTAAACGCAGGCCCGGAGGGCATGGACCAAAATGTCTATCGTCCCTCCGCGTCCTCGAATTCAGCCGCGTCATCGCCGCCCCAGCAGCGGGGAAAACGCTCGCGGCGCACGGCGCAGACGTGCTCTGGGTGACGTCCCCACACCTGCCTGATCTGCCCGGTCTCGACCGCGAGTTCGCGCGCGGGAAGAAGAGCGTGCGGCTGGATCTAAACGATGCACATGATAAAGCGCGGGCTCTCACCCTCGCGCAAGAGGCGGATGTTGTGTTGCAGGGGTATCGACCCGGTAGTCTAGCGGCGAGGGGACTAGGGGCTGAGGAGCTGGGGAGGGTGAATCCGGGGGTGATAGTGGCGGATTTATCTGCTTTTGGGAAGAGGGGGGAGTGGTGCGGACGGAGGGGGTTTGATTCCCTTGTACAGACGGCTTCGGGGATGAATGTTGCTGAGGCAGAGCATTATGGTATGGGGACAGGGGAAGGTGAAGGAGAAGGGGAAGGGAATGCGGCCGTCGCCAGGGCCTTGCCGTGCCAGGCGCTGGATCACGGCGCGGGATACCTGCTTGCTGCGGGCGTGTGCGCGGCTGTATATCATCGCGAGAAAGACGCGAGGGAAGGACGGCGCGTCGGCGCGTATGTGGTTGATGTTTCGCTCGCGGGGGTGATGTGGTATCTACGAAGTCTAGGGCAATATGAAGGGCGATCTGGGTTCGAGGGTGAGGATTATACTATTCTTGGCGCTGATGAAGTGAAGAGTGAGGAGGAAAGGGGGTTCTTTGAGACGAGGGAGACCCCGTTTGGCGAGATGACTTTCTTGAGACATAGTGCGAGTATTGACGGCTTTGAGCCTGGGTGGGAGCGCATGCCGACGCCTTTAGGGGCGTGCGAGGCTGTTTGGGATGGTTCGTAGGACTGCTGCATGACGGTTGTGCTTTTCAGTTTTACGAGGAATATATCTGGTTTGTTTGTTGTGCAGAGGAGGATGGTCTCGGGCTTGATGTCTTGGGTATTGTGGTTATTAGACTGTATCTCAACTGTACCATTTCTCAATGCCCTTCATATTTGTCTATTTTACATATGCACAGACTGGCAGAGTCTATTGATTGACTGCTTTTGTCAAGCGCTGTTATCCTCATTATACGATAACTCCAAAAATAGTACACCCAAAAATAGTTAATCTAGGACTTCATAAAGTGTAAGCACGCAACATACCATGAATGAAGAAACCAATCGCACGACTTAAGTTTAGACTAATTATTTAAAAGTCATGTACAAGAGAGGACCTAATCGGCTCTAGAATGTCTATGAAGGTTGCTGCCTAGGCGACAGCCCATATTTACCTCTCTTCGGAGTCATCCACTTTCGCAAGGGAAGAGGCACCGGGTATATGGTATTATAAAGCAACAAAATCGCCTTGTTGATGAAGAGCGATTGTGTTTCTATGACAACAGGTTTTTCGGTGTTATGTTAGCCCCCTTAGAACAAATTTTGTGTATGTGTATTATTGCTGAGGGCTATATTACTCGTAAGTTAGACTCTCAGGGTTAAAATAGGAATCGCTAATAGACAAAGAGATCCCAAGTCGTAGACAATCTTTCATAGTTTCTTTTTTTTTTGAACTTAGTTATTTTCGGAACGAACTATACGAGGAACGAAAACTATAAAGTGTGTGTTATGCTTTATAAAGTTGTACACAAACTATATTCCCATAGCTTTCTTTACTAAGTACTGAGCTTCTAGTAATTTCGTAAAGTTGATAAGAGATCAAAAGATACTCATAACTAAATATTATTATTTGCCTCCTGGGCGGTTATGACAATGTTTATTAAGCTAAAAGGCTCACAGATAAAAACACAGCCGTCTTATTAGTCATTTAGAAGCCTACATATAATATTAAGGAATTCGAATCGGTATCTCTTTAGGAAAGCTCACATTAATCATTGTGTAAGATCATGGACGTCTGCTTCTCATAATATAACCATTCATAACAGATAGGAGCTAGTTAGTCTAAACTTTTACGCCATCAGTAAAGTGCTAAAGACAACATATTAGCCTTGTAGCTACCACTTCAAGACCCTCAAGACCTGTTTCTATACCACCAAGGCCTGATATAAACAGAAAATTGGCACAGTGCTACTACGCCCAATTTAGAGTTCGAAATATCCCAACGAGCTAACTAAAATCCATGTGGTCAATAGAGCTATTTAGAAAGGTAGGTGCGCTCTTCAGCCCATTTACCGTGCGTTACGACGCAGAAATAAGCTTGAAAGATTCGTTAAATGCTAGAACTTAAGTGTAAGAGGGTGATCCTGAATTTAAACTTGACACTTTGTTGTGAGGCTAGAGAAGAGGTTATCGAGCAACTAGAGAAAAGCAATAGCCATAAACTCCGATAACCTCGAGCCAGAATTTAACTCCGAAAGGACGATGAGACGAGGGCTGCATTGAGGTAATATTACAGATTTACGGGCGAAGAGTCAGATGATTATTGAATGATGATATAGATGGCGCCATCTAGTGTAGTTACAAGTGGTGGCACTTTGGCGCTTGGAGCGCAGGGCAGTCAGTTTTTTATAGCCTGAGGCCTACACTAGAGCGCAAAGGAAATGGCAACGAGAGGTATTGGTGTTGCACCTGCTGTATATGCGAATAACTAGCTACTTTCGTCTAATCAGAATCCTCTCGGATCTTAAGATGTATGCTATGCTACTAACGCCGGCCTGGACTAACTGAACTACTGCGTAACAGGCTAGCAAGACGGAAGTTTCCAACGTAAAAATAGAATATTCCAATTACTGTTCCGATTTGTCTGTGGACTTTTCTGTATACTTGAGCGGTCACGGTAATTTGGTCAGCAGCCAATTGAATGCTGTGCCGCACGCTATTGACTTAACCTCCACCTTCATTTTCCTCTTTGATGTTTCGATGACCAATACGAAGTCTGACCATTTTGAAGGAAAACGGCATCATGCGAGACATTGGTCTCCGACTGGGAGAAGATGAAATATATAAAAGGTCCCTCGTGCCAGTTGTTCTCTTGGACTAGGCGTCATCAACTCACTGCACTCTACCCTTGACCACAAGGTCTCATTCTCATCATGAAGTTCAGCGCGAAGGTTGGCTCACTGTTTGTCGCGGCTACTGCTGCAACAGCTCAATCTCAATGCCCAATCGATTGGGATAACCCAGCCGATGAATATGGAAATCCAGGATATCGCGAGATCGATCCTTACTTCGGTGGTACTGGTAAAATCCATCTACGTGCAGGCTGCACCTACTGGAGACAGAACTATCCCAGGGACCTCCCAGATGAACCCCCGATCGGATGTATGAACGAGGACGGCCTCGTCGTCCCCGTTACAGACGATAATTGCGCCACCTTCAACTTCATCCCGCCCACTGGCGAAATCGAGGATTACCCTGTCGAGGTTTTGAGAACGGCCAAGAATGACTGGATCTGTGGCGTCGACTTTGTAGGCGATGCTGGCAAGTGGGCATGCAAAGCATTGACCGACACTTGGGGGGGCGACCTCCTTATTGGCCCGGTAAGACCCTATCAACTAGATTGAACGACAAGCTGTCGTTTCATGTATTCGAGCGATCATTGACTAAGGGTGTATAGGCCGGAGACGCCCCCTTGTTCCTTTCTGAGTACGAGGGAGGAGTGATCTCTACGCAACTTTACACGTGGTGGATTCAGCACCCTCCTGCGAGCAATGCTGACGCGCAGGCGCTCGAGTACCGTATTCCGGATAACCCGTACCAAAACTACACTCTCCAGCCAGGAGATGGTACGTTCCCAGTGCTCATTGAGTTCGTGAAAATCAACTCGACCACCTCGTGAGGAATCAGTGATGGTGCCACATTTCGACATGGGTCATGAGAAGCAATATGGAAGCTGCTATTTAGGTTTTCTTGCGTTTCGACTGAGTCATCTTGCATAAACTCCCATTCTTTACACTAAGCTTTGGAACTCCTGGCATACGTCTCTAGTCTACTGTAAAGATTATATAAAGAAAATTTACAGTGGAATAAGTTTCACGCTTGCAAATTTCGTTGATCATTTTTAGGAGGCTAACGACCTTTCTTTCTGTATGTGTTATATGGTATGAGCCTTTGAAAACAGGACATTCGCAGCCCAGGCTTATTAGTATTAGACAAGTCAGCTAGACTAGGTAAGACAGGGTAACGCTACATTGCTTCGATGAGTCACCAAATTTCCCACCGAGAATACCGCCATCCATCGAGACGAGCGTGACAAGACCGGATAATGCCACTCAGCAAATTATTATAATGTTCAAATATCCCGTGTCTGCAGTGTATAGTTGCAGGAATAATCAGATTAGAATTACGGAAATAAAGTTTCTAGCTAATAACAAGGGCCGAGGCTCACGCAGAATTCCGCAACTAAGCCTTACATAGTTTGTGATAGAGAGTTGACCAACAACCTTCTCAAATGTTATAGTATGACAGAGTCGTACAGAATATAGCTTTAGGGCTAGTTCAAATGCTTTCAATTAGTCATAACAAATTGTGGCTCGAATCTATATACCCCATGTGCTCATTTTTGTATTGCCTCGACTGAGTCAGTTATGTCCGAAGAGGCGCAAGCTGTGGCATACGCTATCTGTGATGGGAGATGGCATCCAGGCCAACGGAGCGACCTCCGTATGTTGAACCCCCTTGACTTCTATACTTCCTAGGATGAAAAGGAATATCAACAATCCAATTATCCTTATTTCATTCTGAAAACTCTTTGCTAGCCCCAACCAACTACCCTCTATACGCCAACTAACCCCAACCGCTGTAGTATTAGCATTGAGAACCCCCGCCGAGGGAGGGTCTGGTAGAGCAAGTGAGCTTTACGACTGGTGCGAGGCAAAGGTTGAAGAACTTGTTCAAAAAATAGGACTGTGTTGTTGATATGATCTTACCATTGACCGCTACGAGGCGATCCGTTTTCTGAACTGGCTTTATCATTTAGGACTCTACGCGTTACCCTCAGAATCACAATATAGACTCTAGCAACTAATAGAACCGAGAATATTCCTAACCAAACTTCGAGCGCCTTGTTTCTGTGACATAGCTTCCTGGTTCGAGCTATCTAGGACAGGAAGGTTATTCTACGATATTGTACATCGTACGTTATTCAGGGGCATGCGTCGCTCTGGGCTAACTATCAATAAATGGATGTCTTTGGTCTCTGTAGAACTCTGTGAAGCTAGTGATAGTGTCCAATACTTGGTTCACCTAATTAGCTGTCAGTTCTTCCGTCTCTTGTTCCCCTCAAGTCTGTCTTAGTGTACAAGGCTAGTGCGAATTAGTGGTCCTAGCAGTTCAACAACTTTGACTAGTTGCAGAGCTGGAGAATTCAGAGCTGGGACTTAGGTAGATGTGACCCTCACGCAGCATATCTAGTTGGTTCTGATAGAGTACATGGATATTGCAAGGTGAAGGTACTTTTAATTTTCATTGGCAAGAGACTTGATATAAGTGCCTGAAACTTACTATATAGTTTAATTAGAGGTATGAAATTTGACAACAATGATGAGCGTGTTAAAGATGATACAGCCGATCCGAATCATTCGTATTTGGGGGGGCATCTTCTCGCGTATTGGCGCATCCCTTTCCGCGTATTGAGTGGGTATTGATATTCAGCCCCGATCCCCCACATACGGCACATCCGATATATAATGCCGATCCCGAAGACCCCTGCTTTACCATGCCTTCCATGTCCGTTCGCAGGTCAGAAGTAGGCGTTCTCTCCGTCACCGTTACTTTCTTAGCATCGCCTATCCTTGGATCTAGATGTCCTTCGGTGTAATGCTACCCCTCTTGAAAACAACCCAGCGGAATCAGGGGTGACCCCCCATTCTAGTACCGCTCGATATACCTACTCCACGAGAATCCGCGTATATAGGCAGACGAGAAAGAATGGCTTGCGTCACAGGCGTAGATATAGGATAGGACGTTCCTGAACATAAAAGATGGGAGAGCTCCCCAGATTCAGTCGGCGGTTCATCACGACAATTAATGGTGTATTTACAGCGAGACTGAAGACAGTGAACACTCCGCCATTATGCGCTATTCCGTAGCTTCAGCTGCCGCGATTATCGCGGTAGCACAGGCTGCTTCGTCTGAACCGCTTTGTAAGTATCCGAAAGGCCAATGATTCGCTAGTCTCTATCTAACATACTGATAAACCCAATAATTAAGCGTGGTCAGAATCTCTAGCAAAAGCCAACGACTTCGTATCCCAACTCACCCTCAGCGAAAAAGTTGGAATTGTTTCCGGTGGCTACCTCAGCACTATATTACCATGCGTCGGTTCGATAGGCACCATCTCCCGGCTCAACTTCGACGGCATCTGCTTCTCGGATGGCCCGAGCGGCGTCGCGCGCTCCGACGGCGTTAGTACATTTCCACCTGGTATCACTATTGCAGCTACGTGGGATCGCGATCTCATGTACCGCAGGGCAGTAGCGATTGGGGAAGAATTTAGGGCCAAGGGCTCTCATGTCGCTCTTGGGTAAGTAACTACTACCTGTTCCCTGCTTTGAAACCAAACCGCCTAATTATCTGGAAGTCCTGTTGCAGGCCCGATGGGGCGCCATGCGCGCGGTGGACGAAACTGGGAAGGGTTCGGACCGGATCCCTATCTCGCGGGCGTGGCAATGGAAGTTTATGTCACTGGCCTCCAATCCAATGGCGTCCAAGCGTGCTCGAAGCACATAGCTGCCAACGAGCAAGAAACCCAACGGACCGAAACAACAACCACCAACGGGAACGTCGAGGCCATCTCATCGAACGTCGACGACAGAACGCTGCACGAACTATACCTCTGGCCGTTTGCGAACGCGGTAAAGGCGGGCACGTCGACAGTCATGTGTTCTTACAACCGGCTCAACGGGAACTACTCCTGCGCGAACTCGGATCTCCTGACGACGTTCCTCAAAGACGAATTGGCGTTCCCGGGGTACGTCTTGTCGGACTGGTACGCGACGCACGGGACAGAGGACTTCGCCAACGCAGGCCTCGACATCGAAATGCCAGGGAACGTAAGCGCGCTGACGGGATCCTCTTACTTCGGCGACGCGCTCCTGGAAGCAGTCAACGGAGGTCTCGTGTCGGAGGACCGCCTCGATGATATGGCGAAGAGGGTCATGGCTCCGTACTTCCGCCTCGGCCAGGACCAGGACTTCCCCACGCTTGATCCCGCCGCTGGCCCTACCCTCGCGGTGGTGCAGCTGGGCCACCTGTCCCCGTTGCTTGCGTTGTTTCCGATAGTAGAGGCTCGGGATGTGCGCGGGGATCATGCCGAGATCATCCGCGAGATCGGCGCTGCGGGAACCGTGTTGCTCAAGAATGTCGACGGGACCTTGCCTCTGAAAAATATTACGAATGTTGGTGTTTTTGGGAACGATGCCGACTACCCAACTGTTGGATCCGTGTATCTCGATATCAATGCACACCCAGAAGGCTATGAATACGGCACCTTCGTTACAGGCGGCGGGTCTGGGAATGTGCGGTATGTCGACTTGATAAGTCCGCTTGAAGCGGTGCGAGATCACGTCAAGAGTTACGGCGGCCGGGTGCAGATCGTGCTCGATAACGACCAGATAGCGGAAGGTTCCTTCAAAACGATCTATCCGATCCCGGACGCATGCCTGCTTTTCCTCAAGGCTTACGCCGCAGAAGGGGCAGACAGAACATCTATCGACTTACAGTTCAACACCACCAAAGCCGTAGAGAGCACGGCGGCCGTCTGCCCCAATACTATCGTGGTAGTCCACGGGCCAGGCGTAGTCCTCATGCCGTGGGCCGACAACGAAAACGTCACAGCGATTCTAACCGCGCACTACCCTGGGGAGCAGACGGGAAACTCCATCGTCGACGTCCTCTGGGGCGCCGTCGAGCCCTCCGGAAGGCTCCCATACACGATCCCCAAGACACTCGCGGACTACGGGCCAGATATCGTGGAATCGCCCGAGAGCGATGCCGCAGATGGATGGCAGTCGGATTTTACCGAGGGCCAGGCGATTGACTACCGCCATTTCGACGCCGCGAACATCACGCCGCAATACGAGTTCGGTTTCGGGCTGTCGTACACGACATTCAACATGAGCGCCACCCTGGACGTCAGCGCGACGAAAAATGTGTCTTCGGTAGCGAATAAGTCGAAGGGTATCGAGCCCGGTGGACTGGTCGATCTCTGGAGCACCGTAGCGCACGCTACTGTCAAGATCACGAACACAGGCAACGTCACCGGGTCAGCCGTTCCGCAGTTATACGTGTCGTTTCCCCAGAACACCACGCCCGAAGGGACGCCGGTCAAAGTTCTGAGGGGCTTCAGCAAAGTGGCTCTAGCTGCCGGCGAGACTAAGTCTGTGCAATTCGAGTTGATGAGGAGGGATTTGAGCTTCTGGGATTCGGATGGAAAGGAATGGGTTATTCCCAAGGGGGAATTCATATTCCAGGCAGGCTTCAGTTCTAGGGATCTCAGAAGTCGTGCTCAAATCGCGATATTGCCATAATTTGTAGTCTAAGGTGTTGGAGGGAAGCTATCTATGATGCTCATGATTATTAACACATGTGCGACGCCAATAAATCCATAGCAGTGAAAAGAGGTTTCAAGTGGAAGTAATTTTTGAGCACTGCAGAAATGTCTTAACGCTTGCGTTGAGTGAAGGTAGGTATTTGGAATGGCTTCTTAATTAGGCCGATATATGAGGAATCTTACTGTACATATAGCGCCGAAAAACACAGTGAGCCTCTACGAGCAAACGGTGAGTATTGCTGCTGCTCATTCACAATAATATCACATCTATCCCAATCTAGTGGTCTTGCCGCTTTCTCTTCTCTTCAATTCTTTATCTTTTAGATAGAATCGGCGTTTATAATCTCTCTAGGTAACGCTAACCACTTGTCCCAATATGCTCCAAGATAGTCAGATATGGCTTCAATCAAGAACCGACCTCCATGTCCGAAGACCCAGCAGTCTCGTTCATAATGTAATAGCACAGCCCAATAGGCCATGATTACCAATGCCTCTGGCTGGCGTTCCCTCAGCATTTGCAAGTACGCTATGGGGATATGGACTGGCCAGGCAAGCACGATGTGTTGACTGATTGGGACAGGCAGAACGCGACGACGGTGAAAGATCCACTGTAAGAACCGCACTGCGTCATGGCAAGCTTGAAAGGAGGAAGACCCCAATCTGTCCTTGGTCGCCGCGAGAAAACAATGAAGTTCGTCGCAAATTCTTTCGGAGGGTGTCTCGAGCCCATCAGTGCCTTCTATTAGGTCGAGGATACTGCTCAGCTCGGAGCTTCGAATAATGTGCCAGGCACAGCTTGTAATGACCTTCACGCCGTGATGAAGACCAAGGAAGAGTATAAACTTGTCTAATAGTTCTCGCGGGTTCATCTGGGAGGTGACGGTTTCGTGGAGCATGTGCATGCCAATAAAGGAGGAGTACAGTAACAGAGTCGTGCAATTCTGGTCCGTGATTTCAGGACAGGCCGTGTTATAGAGGGCCAGAGCACGAGTCTGAAGCTGGATGGCTTGGAGGCGGTAGCGCCGCTGTGTGGTAAAATCTGGAGCAAGTGTGCCAAGATGTAGAGCAGCAAAGCCTAGGACTGCGTCCATTAGATAGGGCGTAGAGAGCGCAGACCTGACGACCATGTGCAGCAACTTCTGGGCATTTTCCTTGTCTGCGATGAAGTGCCAATTGGGAGGCCGCATGAGGCCGCTTTGGACGTGGTGAAATAATACTAGGTGGTTGAGATCGAAGATTTGCTCAGGCACTTCGCGTAGAACCGGACCTGGTGAGCTGGCGGCATGGCAGACCTCTGAATGGGCGGCTAGATATGACGTTGGCGACTGGCCGGTCACTGTAGCCGGAGATGAGACTTGGCCGGCATTGCTCCTCACGCGGACGTATAGACATGAGCGGTCCGTCATGGAGCATTGGAGACAAGCGGGTCGCTGCTCATCGCATTTGACATGCCTCTGCTTGCACTGCTGGCAGCCATTCCGTGATTTATAATGTGTCCGCCTCTTCTTGCTTGGAGGCGCCATCCGGTCGACGAAGAACAGCCAAAGACCGACAAATGCATTGCAACATGGCGATTGATGTTTTGAATGCCTCCTTGAGTACTTAAGGTAAATAGGTTTTAGGGGTTGTGGCTGAGCGCTCGGCAGGTCAAGGCGGTGTTACATCCGGGTTACGCGGTCTTAGGCATCCATTTTCCAGGGCTGACAGCTGCTTTGAGGCATCAACAGCTGGCGCGATTGACTGAGACTGCAACCAGCACATGCGAATGAGGGGTCTGTTAATATTAGGTAGACATATCCATCGAGATATCCATCGAGAAATAGTACGGTGATGGCTCAACATCTAGTCTTCCACGGCATATTTATTCACTGCCTTAGTCTCCAGCAGCTGGAGATACTAGAGCATGGCTTGGTAGTTGTTACACCCGAAGGCATCATATCGAGCCTAGTGAAATCGATTGAAAAGGATTTAGTCCAACAGCATCTAACCACAATGGGACTCTCGAAGTCCCAATGTGATATTCACTACCTTGAGCGCGGGCAGTTCCTCATCCCAGGTTTCGTGGATACACACAACCATGCGCCACAATGGGCACAACGAGGCATCGGCCAGGGCATGCATATCCTAGACTGGTTGAACAAGCACACGTTTGTGAATGAGGCTCGCTTCTCCGATCCCGAATATGCGCGACGTGTCTACGCTAGCTGCGTCGACGGGTTTCTCCAGCAGGGCATAACGACGGCGTCCTATTACGGTTCCATGCATGCTGAAGCCACCAATATCCTGGGCGATCTCTGCCTCGAGAAGGGGCAACGCGCATTCGTGGGTAAATGCAATATGAATCGCAATGCGCCCGACTACTATCGAGACGCAACAGTTGAAAGCTCGTTAGGCGAAACGCAACGCTGCCTTGCTCATATGAGAAGAATTGATCCAGAAGGTAGGCTTATTAAGTATGTGCTCACCCCTCGCTTCGCCATAACCTGCGAGGACGACTTGCTTTCTGGACTAGGAGAGATAGCCGAGTCCAACCCCGACCTCCCCATTCAGACCCATTTCAACGAAGCTGAACAGGAGATGTCTTATACGAAGAAGCTGTTTCGGGCATTCGAGAACGAAGTAGACCTTTACCACCATTTCGGCTTGCTCAATCGGCGCTCTATCCTTGCGCATTGCTGCTACGTGTCAGAATACGAGCTGGAGCGCCTCAAGAATCTCGAGTGTGGTGTCGCGCACTGTCCCATCTCTAATATGACGGTCGGCGGCGGCTTCATGGCGGCCCCCGTACGTGAGTTCCTCCGGCGCGACATCAAGGTAGGGCTAGGGACAGACAGCGGCGGCGGGTTCTCGAGTAGCATCCTGGACGCCATGCGACAGGCCATTGTGGCTTCTAATGCCAGAGAAGTCATGAGCCAAGGCAACGATAAAGGACTATCGATTCCCGAGGTGTTCTACCTGGCGACGCTTGGCGGAGCTCGAGTCTGCTGCTTGGACGAAAAGATTGGCAATTTTGCCGTGGGAAAGGAGTTCGACGCGTTGGTGATCGACTCCAAGAGCGCAGTGCCGGGGATTATGACTATGATTGAAGAACATGACACGATACCAATCATCTTTGACAAGTTCATCATGACAGGCGATGACCGCAACATTCAAGGCGTCTTTGTCCGCGGGCGCCAGGTCAAGTAGTAATTGAAGGCAGACATAATAAATAACACTGCGTGTAATGCAGATTCATGAGTTGTGACTACGGGCGAGTGTAATTGAAAGCTAGGGAATTCGATAACGAGTCGGAGTATCAAGAACCAGTTCTAGAGTAGTTTGTAGCATTATCTGCTTCAGTTCGTTGTCTTGAGTGTCTTGGAGACATGACTGGGTCATGATAGGTTGGGTCTCGAACGTGCATTAGAAAAATATTCTCTATCACTGGACCCAGCGAAATAGGCGAGAGAGAAGTGTAATAAATAATATGCGTTTAGGCAGGCACTCTACGAATTTTTGTTGGTGAGGAAGGTATAGGTTCTTGTTGCGCTGCGTCACTGTTATAAGACGTATGTGTAGGTAGGTTTATCGCCTATGATAATGTTGGTTTCTCTGTTTCGCGAAATAATTTTGCAACCGAAAGATTTTTTGAAAATTTTATTAGTTTGACATAAATCTTTAGAAATTTCTTTTATAAATCAATCTTAATTCGAAGATCTCCTTTAGTGACTAATGCATTTAGAAAGATCTTTAAGGTAAATGTAAATGTCTTGTGTAGTCATAGTTTTTCCGGTATAGTACGTCGCTAATAGAAAGCGCGACCCCGCTATCGCAGTACCTATAAGGGGTGCTTTAGGTACCTAATCTTTTAGCTAGAGGATGAACTATAGCTTTGGACCCTTAATGACAGACTTAAATTTACAATAATACCTTATTCTATAGTAGCATAATTCATTCACCCTTTAGATGCCTTTTAAATGCAGGCTAGAATTTTATATTTATATTTTATAGCTTATCTTGGCCACTGGCATATATAGCCTTTAATATGTCTTTATAACTTATATTAGCGAGGGCTAAATGGACAATGTATTATAACTGTTCGGGATTAGAGTGAGTGACCACCTAGTGGACTAGACGGGCTAGTGAACCACTTTTCCCACCAAAAGTCACTAACTTTAACAGTTTATAGCTAAGTTAATAAAATAGGTAAAAATCTTTTGACGTTATAATTAAAGAGCCTAAAACTAAAATAATATATAAAAAAAATTAACAGACCTTCTAGGCGCGTCTAGCAGGGTTGAAAAAATAAAAATAAAAATATAACATTTTGCTATATAAAATACTAATAAACCTATTAATACGAAAAAAAATTATTAAAAATTAATACAACATTATATACGACTATAATTAAGGTATGCTATAAAGAAAAATATAAGGAATTTAATGCTATAGTTAAATTATTTTTCCGATTTTTTCTAGTTAAGGAATTATTAAATGAAAAATATACACTAAAAAATTTTAATAATAAAAGTTCTTAGTAAAATATCGCAGCTAGAAAAAATCAGAAAAATAATTTAACTATAGCATTAAATTTCTTAGATTTTTCTTTATAATATACCTTAATTATAGTTGTATACGGTGTTATATTAATTTTTAATAATTTTTTTTTATATTAATAAATTTATTAGTATTTTATATAGCAAAATGTTATATTTTTATTTTTATTTTTTCAACCCTGCTAGACGCGCCCGGAGGGTCTGTTAATTTTTTTATATATTATTTTAATTATTTGCTTTTTATTTACTATACCGGCGTCTTCGTAGCTGTTTTATTTATTTAATTATTCGTTGTTAAAGTTGGTGGTTTTTGGTGGTTTTTAGTGGGGAAAGGTGGTCCACTAGCCCGTCTGGTCCATTAAAATAGCATAAAATAACCCACCTAACAACGGCCCACCCCCTTAACGGCCCACCTTAAAGGCATTATTAATTTAACAGCACTTTTATATAATATATAAATTATCTTAACAATTAATTAACTTAAATTAACTAAATTAAGCTATATTAACTTAAATATATTTTTTTATTTTTTTATTACTTTTAAAGCTTAATTTTATTAAGTTTTTATTTAAATTTAATATAACTTATATAAATTATTATTTTT
>MU380346.1:0-66893 GCA_022495085.1 Xylaria sp. FL1042
TAAGTAAAACTAACTTAGTGTTTTGTGTTTTATGTTTTGTGTTTTACGTTTTGCGTTTTTGTTTTGTCTGAAGTGGTCCCACTGGCCCTCCATATTAGCGACAATTAGCATCATCTTATTGAAAGGCCATAGATTGAGGTAGAAGACGGCGTTGGGGAAGCGTCTTGATAAGTGATGTACGACGACGTGCATCGTGGTGTCTCGCGGCAAGGTCTGGATGCACTCTTTGAGGGCAATGAAATGGCCGAAGACAGGATGAAAGTTGGGCATTGGCTTCGCTCTGGTTAGCCTGTTGGCAGCTTTACGAGTGATGATCTTAATGAACTTACCACTCCGGCTGCCAAGAGTTTCCGTACATGGCGCCGGTTGGCCACCAGACTGAGCACAGAGAGAATGAAAGCAGCAATGGCTGCTGCCACAGTGATGCTCACGAGTATCTGAGCCATACTCTCTTTCTTGGCAAAACTGGCGTGAAATGGAAAGGGGAAGATCTGGGGAGCGGTGGTGGTGCTCAGCAAGTTTGGCAAGCTATGCTGCCGAACATCAGGCAAATATCGTCTCTTATTATCGTCGATACCTGAGCGATCTTAGTCCTATGGTGCAAGGGATACCTTTGTGCATTGACCAGTCCATAATGAGTTGCATGCGGGGTTCGTAAAATATTGCGAGCTCACATAATGATATTCCAAGTTGGTGATTATGTTGCGGGTTACGTCGGGTCCATACTGAAGGAAAACTCGCCCAGACAACCGCCAAGGGGGGTTGAGAAGCGAGGTGCATTCAGGATAGAGTGAGAAGAAAGAACACACATAGTAGGCTTTGAAGTTGTTAGGCGGCCGGAAAATCAGACCTAGCGCTGTATTAGGTATCTCTTGAGGCATACTTGACAGGGTTTATTGCACTGCTCCATTACCGCCTTAGAAATATTAGCACCTTGTAGGAGTGCACTAACCTAGCTTTCTAGTGTAGAGCTGTCGCCTCAACTTGTTGTTAGCACAGGGTAGCATTTGGGATTTGAATTCTGCAACAATCACACAGCTTGCGCGCACATTGCAGCTAACGGACATATTTATGGGACTTCGATCCTACAGGGCAGTATCGTTAAATTGTTGGTCGACCTTGCATGGGAATGTTGTCTATCGTCATGGTAGGCGGATACAGCTCAATGCCCAGCGACACCAATGCGGGCGATCCCAACAGTGTACGAGCTTCTACATACACCATGAACATCTTTCGCAGTTGGAACCTCGTCGCAGAGACCTGCAGGCTGCGGCCACATGTCTAAAAAGTCTTGTATGCCGTCTCACGCCACAGCTTTATCTTGCCGAGAGCCATACGATATATCTCATCAATGACCACTTCTAGCTTTTCAGAACATACGTAATAGCTATACATTTACTCGCTTCTACTCCTCCCGTTGCTATTCTTGTTCTCGCCCGTGTGTTACGCTGGGATTTATTGCCTCATATGGACCTTTCCAATCTTCCACCGTATGATGAAAATACACGCGGGAGGCAGGCAGTCATAGACCATGCAGCCCGGATCGACAAAGAACCCTTCGTGGTATTATTTACTGTGATACACTGATCTTAATCCCCATGTGCTAACTCGTACCGCAGATATCCGTCAGCATCTTCTTTGGGGCCGCTGTTCTCTGTGTCATCACTCGATTTGTAGTCCGCATTTTCGGACGATTGCGTACGCGTCTCGACGATGGTCTAGTGCTCCTTTCTGTTATAGCATTGGCTTCGTCTTATGCGGCGTGTATGCAAGAGCTTAACGGATTATATCTGCTGGAGGCGATCAACAAGCATCTCGTCATCCCACTCCCAGAGGAACTGCCAGAAATCTCAAGTATCCAAAAGTGGTCAACGATATTCGCCGCCTTGAATTGGACCTCTGTCTATCTTGTTAAATTCACATTTCTGTACTTCTTTTACATCTTGGTCCAGGGCTTAGGGCGGCGAATTAAGACACTATACTGGATCACAGTAGGCCTTTGCGTTGTGTTCTGGATATATACCGTTCTAGATCCTGTGATCATCTGCCCGCACTTTGGTGCAGACTCAGGTTCGTGCACACCGATCACATCAAGCATGGAGATACGCTAATTAGATCCCCATGCGCGTCAGTAAAATGCGAAACTATTCCAAATCGTCACGCCCGGAGTCTTATAGGCAATGTTCTTGTAGCTATCATCGACATAGTTTCCGACATGTTGAGTATGTAATCTAGCTGATCGAGAACCGGCTTGTGGCGAACAAGTGTATAGTGCTAACATACCAGCAGTTGTGACGCTACCTATCTTGGTTCTCAATCGATCGATGATGCCATTCGCTCGGAAATTGTCCGTTGCCGCCATGTTATGTCTCTCGGTTGCCATGATTGCTATTGCCCTCATCCGCCTCGTCGGTACCATAGTTGATACGCGCCCAGACGGAGATGGTTCGGCTCCAGCCTGGTCTACGTACTGGTCTTTGATCGAAGCATGTGTCTCTGTGATAATGACATCAGTGATCCTCATCCGTGGTGTTTTCATTGCCAATGTCATCAGAGAAGATGGACACGAAGGTAATATACTGTCACAATTGGGTCACCGCCTTCTCTCTACGTTACGTATTTCTAGATCTTCAAGGAGCAGCAGACGAAGTCCTCGAAGTTCTGAGGAACATCGGGATATCGAGTCCCATGCGCCGAATATCGACAAGCAGAAATTACCCGGAAACGCGTTCACGAACTTGAGTAGATTTATGAGGGGCAGCAATGGTAGTTGCGCAACCTCTGATGATACATTCAAGTCTGTTGATACGGCATATGTGCTTGAAAACCTTGAGTATCACCGGGTTCGCAAGGCGGAGATTGGGAAAAATACGGTAGCTGTTGGTTGATCATGCCTTCCCATGAGCCATGGTTTTGCTTCGTAAGAATATTTGCTAGAGGTTTTGGTTGTAATTTCTTCTATATAAGGCGACTTTTACCACGTTAGTAGTATGAATAAATCTTCTAGTGTGGTAAAGATGAGTATCATCACTATCGGAGCTTCAGCTTGAGACACTCATCCGCTCCGAGAGCATTTGAGTTTAAGTTCGCGCGGGCGGAGGCAGAGTAGTGATGGACTCGAACATAGGATTCTCTCGGCGATAAAGAATTATCCAATGAGGTGAATTCTGGGCTGTCATCTCGGCTCTCAAGATGCTAACAGACAAGTGAGCTCCCGTTTAGAAAGAAGGCGCTGCCTTCCATGCTGTAAGCGCACCAACTACACCATTTAAGAACGTGACAAATGAAGAACAAGTTGGAATATGAGGTTGATGTGCAGTATCTCTTATTGCATTAAAAAACTAAGTCTAGGTATAATATAGTAGAATAGTACCTCTATATATATAGTAGATATATATAGGTCGAATATACCAACCACTATAGTCTACCAGCCTCCCGATTTTTATACTTCTACTTGAACCACACGCTTTTATATAAGGCTATTACTATTATCTTGTTTTAACTGTTTTTTATTATGCGTGGAATTATATATAATTTTAAAAGCGCACGTTTTTAATACTTTAATAAAATAGGTTTTTTAGTTTTGCTTATTTAAATAGCTTTAGTAATGTTTTAAGTAAATATTTATTTTAACTTTTTTTGCTATTATTTATATTATATTATATATATACTAAAGTTATTTTTTATTGTTTTTTTAAATATTTAATAAATAAGCGTTGTTTATTAAATAAAACTATTTTTTAGCGTTTTAAGGTTATTTTTTTAACTTTAAATATATTATAGTTTTAAATTAAAATATATTTTTTTTTTAATTTTGTTGCTTTTATAATAGCTATAAAAAATATATGCTATTTTTTTTTTTTTTACTTGTCTTTTATTAAAGGGCTATTAAATACGCTAAATATTTTAATCTTAGAGTAGTGTTTAGCAATATTTAAAAGCCCGGCGAAGTAGCTAAAAGTATTTTTTACTTTAGCATTTAATATATAGTTTATTTAGTTTATTTAGTTTTATTTATTATAAAAAAAAATAATTTAAAAGTAAATATAAAAGCTTAGTTTTTTTTTTAGTTTAAAATAGTTTAAAATTATTAGCAGCTTTATTAATATAATATATTATTATAAATAAGTTTTAATTTTATTTTTTAGCGTTTTTAAGTTTATTAATAGTTTATTTAAGTTTATTAATATTTTTATTATTATATCTAAGGTAAAAAAAAAATAAAAATAATATTATAGCTATATTTAATATTTTTTTTTATATATAAGTTTTAAAGTAAATGTTTTAGTTTATTAAAGATTTTTTATTAAAATAGCTTATTATTAAGTATTATATATTATAAATAATATTATCGGAAAATATTAAAAAAATAGGTTTAAATATAAATAAAGCAGTAATAAAACTAAAGTTTTTTAAAATAAAACGCTTTAAAAAGTAAAAGCTTTATTAAAATAGCTATATAAAGCCTGTAAAAATAATTATGCTTAGGTTATTATAATAGTTTTTAGCTATATTAACATTTAAAACTTATATTTTTTTTATTTGCTTTATAAGCAAAAGTTTAATATATTATAAAATATTATAAATTTATTTTTTAATAATAGCTTAATTAAACTATTAGCAATTTATTTAAAAATATAAATCTATTAAAAATTTATATTTTTTTATTATGCTGCTTTTTTATAAAAAGCTTGCTATATAAGCATATATTTTATTTTGCTGTAAAATTATAAATTTTTTGCTATTGCTATAACTTTTTAGTTGTTATTATAAATAATTATAGCAGTTATATATTTTTTAATAGCGTTTAGTTTTACTAGCAGCTATTATAACTATATAGCTTTTTTTATAGCTTGTGTTTATTTTATTAGTTTTAATTTATAAAATAATAAAATAATGCTTTGCTGTTTTTTAAAGCTTTAGCTAATAGTACTACTGCTTATATTAAAAATATATTTTGCTATAAAATATTTAGTTTAAATATAGCCTGCTTAGTTAGCGTCGGTTTAGTTTATTAGGTTTTATAGCTGTTTTTTATAATATAATTTTAGGTTAATTATATTATATAAATAATATAATACTTGTTTAGCAGCTTTAATATATGTTAATATAAAATTTTTTATATATTTACTTAAATAAAAGACTATATAAATAATATTTAGTTTAGTGCTTAATATAATATATATTAAATATTTTATTGTTTTAATATATTATTAAATATTTTTTTTAAAAGTTTTATATTTATTAACTAGTTTTAATATTTTATTTATATTTATAAAGGTAGCTATAATATATATTTTTTATTAACTAAGTTTTTTAATTATTTTTTTTAAATAAGCTTTTTAGCTAAAAAAAATATAATTATTTTTTTAGTTTTATATAATAGTTATTTTAAAATAATATAAATAAAGGTCTAGATTTTATATTTTAAACCTTTTTAATAATACCTTTTTAATTTTCTTAATTTTAAGTTTAAAAAGGCCTACTATTAAAAGGTTATTTATATAAACAGCAATATAAATATAACTTTTAATAAATATTTTAACGTTTAAGTTTAAAAGTTTAAAGCTTAGCATGCTTAAAAAATCTGTTAATATTTAATATTATATTTTAAAAGCTTATTTTAAGCTATATAAAGCTTTGTTTAGCTTGCAGACTTTTTTTATATTATTTTTAAAATTAAATAGCTATTAAATATAAATATTTTTTTTTATTTTTTTATATAAAAAAATAGTTTTAACGTTTATTTATTTAATTTTTAAGTTTAAAGCTGCAGCAATAGCAAATATAATTTTATAGCTTATAAGTTTTATTATTAATATAAAGGTTTTATTATAATTTTTTTTTAAAATTTATTTAAAGCTTTTAATTATTTAGCGTGCTTTATAGCAGGTGATTTTATTATTTAGTTTTTTTTTAATTTTATAAACTTATTTTTTAATTATTAGATTTTTTTTAATAAATAACTCGTAGAAAATCTAGGTATAATTATTTATAAAAAACTAATATTTTGTTTTTATAGCTTTATATTATTTTAGCTATTTAGCGTTTTTTTTAGCCTGTTTATAGCTTTTAAGCTTTATTTTAATTATTAATAGCATAAAAGATAATATAGCAATAGCTATTTTAAAAGCTAATAATAACATTTTAAGTTTATACTAAAAATAATCTAAGCTTTATATTTTAAGGCAAAGATTATAATAATTTTTAAATATATTTAATATAAAGCTGCCTAGCTTTAAATAAAATAGCTTAAGATAAATTAATGCTAGTAAATATTAGTTTATAAATAATATTAGTAATAATATTGCTAATATAATAATATTATCTTTTATATAAGCGTTATAACTATATACTTTTAATAGTTTTATTAATAGTAAACTTAAAAAAATAATATTTTTTTAGCTAGCTTTTTTTATTTTTCTAGCTATTTGCTTTTATTTTTGTTTATTAAAAAATAATAATAATTTTTCTTGTTTTCTTAAATTATTTTTTGCTTTTATAATAAAAATATATAAATATTTTTTAATAAATATAATATTATAAGCGTTTATAACTATAAAATTATTTAAATAAAAGACCTTATAGTTATATATATTATTATTTTTATATTTAATTATTTTATAAAAAATAGTTTTTATTTTTAATATATTTAGTTTAGCTTATAATATATATTTATTGCGCGTGCTAAATATAATTATATTGCTAATATTAAGTTTTTTATTATATTAGTTTTAGTAAAATATTATATTTATTTTTTTAAACTATTGTTTATTTTTAATATAAGCAGCTATTTTAATAAATATAAGCTAAAGGTTTATTAAAATTTTAGCTTTTTTAGCAGTAGCTACTAATAATTAAACTAGGTTTTTTAAAGTATATATAGTTTTTTTAGCTTTGCTATTTTACTAATATTAATTAGTAGCTATATATTTAATAATTATATTTTTTTATATATAAAAGTAAATAAATTTTTTGCTTATATATAAGCTTAGTTTATTAAGTGTAATAAAGCGGCATTTTTATTTAAGTCTTTTTTATTTTTTTAAAAATTTTTTAAATGCTAAAAACTAAAATTTTAGCTGTTTAAAAAAAATTGCTTAAACCTTTTTTATAAAATTATAGCAGATAGCTATCTAGTTAATATATTTACTATAGCTTTTAAATATGCTTTTTAATATACTAGCTTTATTAAAGTATAAAGATTTTAAAGAGTAGGTTTTTTTAAAAAGGTTACTTTTATAAAGTCTTGCTTATATTTTACTGTTAATGCAGGCTTTATATAAATAATACTTAGTTTATAGTTAAAAGCTTTTAATTATAGTTATTAGTTTATATATTTTTTTATTATTTGCGTGTTTAAGTTGTTTATGCTATATTTTTAAAGTAAAATTAATAAAATAAAATTAAAAACTATAATTTAAAGCAGCTAACTAAGGTTTAGCGTTTAGTTATTTAATTATATATAGTCTGCTAAATTCTTTTGCTATAAAAAAAGTATATTTTTTAATAGCTTTTTATGCCTTGTTTATATAAAATAAAAATTTAGCATTTTTTTTTACTATTTAAAAAATTAAGACTAAGTTAGTGCTTGTTTTAAAAAAATAAACAGCGTTTATAATAATAACTATTTTAGTTTTTTTATTAATAATAATAAAAAACTTAACAGTGTTTATTTATTTAAAAATAATTATTAAGTCTTTAATTTTATAAAATAATGCTTTTTTATAAAAATATAAATTTAAAAATAATAATTTATTATAAAAGTTATACTAGCTAGCACTATTATTTAATATTATATAGTTAAAGATTTATTTTAATAAGTTTTTTGCTTTTTTTTTTAATAGGTTAAAAAAGCTTATTTTAATTAATATTTTTTTTAATATAAAATTTAATAAAACAGTAGCTATTAAGCTTTATTATATTATAGTAAATATTTCTTTTAAGCAGTAGCTTTTTTTAAATCTATTAAATAACTTATTAAAAACTTTAGGTTTATATAATAGCGTTTGTTTTATTTTTTTTATATTATTTTAAACTATTAAAAATACTAAGTTTAATAAACTTAATAATAGTTTAATATAAATAGCTAAAATAGCTACTTTATTATTGTTGTTTTAAGTCTTTTATTTTTTATTATTTTTAAACTAGTTAAAAGCTAAATTAAAATGTTTTTAATAATATTTATTAGCAGCATGATTAATAACTCTTTTGCCTGCTAATATATAATATTTGCAGCTAAAACTATTATAATTATTATAATATTGTTTTTTTTTTATTTTTTATTATTACTATTGCTGCTATTACTACTATTATTACTATTGTTTTTATTATTTTATTTATATTATTTAGTAAATAGTACTGCTTTAATATTATTTTATTATATTATTTTTTTTTTTTGCTTTTTTTAAAATACCTTTATTAAAGCGGCCTTAAAAGTTATTGCTTTTGCTAGTTTTTCTTTTAAGGCCTTCTTTATAATAATAATATAGTTGGTTTAAAAAAAGGTAAAAACAAAATTATTATAGTTATCGCCTAGCCTTTAAAAAAACTTCATTAAAAAAAAAGGCTTACTAATAGCGCAGGTTTTAAAGTTTAGTTATTTAAGTTTAAAGCAAATAAAGTAAAGTTTTGCAGCAAAAAAAAAAACAAAGCTTTTAATAGCTAAAATAATAGTCTTTTACTTAAATAATAAATTTTAAAATATTAAGCTTTTAATAAGTTTAATCTTTTTTTTAATTAATTTTTATAGGTTAACTATAATAATCTTTTTATTAGCAATATTAAATTTGTTAGCTTGCTGTTTAATAAAGTTTTAAACGTTTAAATTATATTAACTATAAATATAGCTTATAATCTTTTTTTAGCTAACTTTTTAGGCCTTTTATGCCTTATAAAGTTTAGTGCCGGTTAATATATTAAATATTTTAACAAGTTTTTTTTTTTTTATACCGTTAAATAAATAGCTTATATAACTTATAATATATATATAATTTTCTATATTTCTTTTAAATTTAAAAAAATCAGCAGATAATTTAAAAGTAGTAACCTTTTTAAAAAAAGCAACTATTTTTATTTTGTTATTTATTTTAATAGTTATTGTTAATTATAAGTTAATATAAGTTAATATTATTGTTTAAAATAAACTTTTATAAAATATCTTTTAATAAAATAAGTGTTAAAGTGAAATTATTAAAATTAGATTTTAAATTAAAGAATATATTAATAGCTTTAAAAATATATTATTTTAAGGTTAATTCCTTTATAGTATTAAAAAATGCTAGCTTTAATATAAAAAGCCTGGTAATAACTTTAAAGCTAAAAAGACTAACTTTATTAATATCGTTAAATATAAAAATAAAAAAAACTTCCTAAAATAAAAATAATAATAATAAACTTGGTAAAAAAATAGGTAGTAAAAATAATTTAAAGTAATAATTATGATTTAAAAAGTTTTTATAAAAGAGTTAGATTTGCTGTTTGTTTTTAAATTTTTAAGTAAAATATAAAAAGTTTTCTTTGTTAAAAAAACAATAATAAATCGGTAAAATAAATGGTTAAGTTTTAAGGTTATATTTTAATGCAAATTTTTAAGCTTTTATAAACGATTTTAGCCTAGTATTTAAGTATAAGTTAGGCTTGATTTAAAAGGTTAAAAGCATTTTAAATTTATTTTTCTGTTTAATTTTTTATTGCTAAAAGAATAAAATTAATAATATATATTTAAAATTTTTTATTAATTTATGCTTTTTTAAATAAAAGCAAAAAAAAGCGTTTAAGTTGTTTTAATATAATTTTTAACTTAAAATTTAATAATATTTTTAATAATAGTAATAAAAAATTTTCGTATATAATTAAATAAATAAAAAAGATATAATTATTTTTATCCTTGTTAAAATAATTAATATTATACCAATAATAAGTGCTATATTAAAGTATATAATAAAATAGCTATTATTTAAATATAGCGCTTTTACTAGTATATTTTTGTTATTTTCTATTATTTTAGTTTAATAAAAAAAGCAGCAGCTTTTTAATACTGCAAAAAATAAAATAAAAAAAAATAATTAATATAATAATAATTAATAATATTTTATTTATAAAGTTTATAAGCTTCCAAGCTTATAACCAGTTAAAATATAAAGTTAATATATAATATCTCTTATTATATTAAAAAACTAAGTTTAAGTATAGTGTGGTAGGATGGTACCTCTATATATATAGTGGATGTGTGTGGGTTGGATGTACTAACCACCGTAGTCTACCAGCCTCCCGATTTCTATAAACATGAGTAAGAAAGGTTCTTCAAAGTTGTATTATTTCTCACCGTGTCTCACCGGATGCTGTTGAGGACCAACTGCAGAATCCTGTTGATCACCTAGCACGGGTAGCGAGTAGGCCACCTGCACGAGCGGGTCGCTAACCTGTGTCCTACCAACAATGCTACGCCACCATGCGGGAGTTTTATTTAGATACGCAACTTGCTCATCCACGACGGCTCGCCACGAGATGTACCCGAGATGGTGAATTAAAGCTATCAGCTTCGCCTCCTTTCCATTGGAGCCTGTACATGTTTACAAATACACGCGCTTTGCGCACACGGGCAGTTGAGTAACAGTGTGACTATCTTCTCTTTCTGCTATTGAGTGTATGCAACATAGTTTACTGCCATGCTCCTATATGTCGTCTGCTGTCTGGTCTGTGCCCTTGCCATCCTTCGTGGCTGGCGCGGGCTTTATCCGAAACCATATGTTGGCATTCCTTACAACACCACCTCAACTAGCCGCGTCCTTGGCGATATACCCGAGCTGGTGTCAGCGATTCGAATAAGGGAAGGGTTTCCGGACGCTATTCTAAGTATTAGCACAAGGAGGTTAGGGAAACCTATCGCACAAGTGCTTTTCCCTGTCTTTCGTAAACCGTTGATAGTAGTGGATGATCCAAGGGAAGTTGAAGATATCCTTTGGAGACGTCAAGTTGAATTCGATGTCGCTCAGACAACCCTGGACCTGTTGGCTCCTATGATTCCCTATGGGATGTTCTCTCAGTTCACCACACCACAATTAAAAGCCCAAAAGCGACTATGGGTTGACGTTGCAAGGGTATCTTTCCTCCACAGGGCTATTGCGTCGCCCATTCATGATGCTGCTCGCGACCTGGTTGAACTTTGGCAGGTGAGACAGAAGAAAAATTATAGTGTTCAACCTTTCAACGTCCTCGAAGACCTTAAGAACGCCGCGCTCGACATGCTCTGGACAAGCGTAGTTGGTGACAGACCTGGTGTGACAAGATTCGAAATTAATAAACTTCTCGGCCGAGGAATTGAAACGCATGAGAAAGCGCCGTTCTGCACCTTATTGAAAAGAGAGGCGGTTTATCTGAGCGAAGTGGTCGCTCGCCACGCCAAATCGCCCTTTCCAAAGTGGGCGCAGAGATTTGAGACTTGGACTCCTCGTTACCGCAAGTTTCGTGCTACGGTAGGCGACGAAGTGCTGCGAATAATCAAGACTTCTAGTAAGCGCCTTCGGCATCTGCAAGTTGAAATCCTTGAAAATGATCATTCTACCGCTTCTTTTCTAGACATGGCGCTCCGACGATGGACATTGGAAGCTGGAAAGGCTGGGGAGCCTTCACAGGATCCCACCAAAGACCAATTGTTAGTCGATCAAGTATTCGGCATGCTTTTCGCAGTATGTGCCTCTTGAAATCTCTGCCTGAAACCTGCTAACGATGGCTCTTCGAGGGGGGTGATTCCATTGCTTACACACTGTCCTGGTTCGTCAAATTCATGGAAGCCTATCCAGGAAGTCAACACAAACTTCGCAAAGAGCTCAGGGCTGCTTTCACAACACGATCGCCGTCAGCTGAAGATATTATCAAATCACAAATCCCATATCTCGATGCTACATGTGAGGAGCTGTTCCGACTTGCCGGGACCTCGACATCAAACCTGCGCCAGGCTTTAGTCGATACAGAAATACTGGGCTGCAAGGTGCCAAAAGGTGCTGAAATTCTCTTGAATTTCCACGTTGAACGGACACCCTTCCCTATTGATGAAAGTATTCGCAGCAAGAGTAGCCAAACAGCCGCGGCTAGACGCGAGGACGGATTCTTCAATGATGCTAACCAGGACGTGGGAATGTTTGAGCCTAGGCGGTGGCTCGCTAGCGATCAGCTGGCAGGCAAAGAAACTTTTAAACCCTATGCTATACCACGGCTTGGCTTCGGGGCGGCTACCGGGGGTGTTTTGGTAAAGCGTCCTCATCCCTTTCTCCTCATCCTCTCATCATGTCACGTATTAAGACTAATACTATTATCTCTATCTGTAGGTCGAAATCTTGCCACGATGGAAGTTCGCATATTCATAGTGCTGCTCATCTTGAATTTCGAGTTTCTAGCGCTGCCAGAAGAGCTTAGGGGAATGGGCGGAATAGATAACATGCTCCGAAGACCTAACATGCCGTTTGCAAAAATTCGAGTCCTGACCCAAACGGCAGAATCCTGAACACACTTGGGCCATTTAATAGAAAGTTCTTGAACATAATCTAAAGCCGACGGTGCTGGCTGAGGCCTAACGCTCCTAGGGCAGATTAAGCAAGGGGTAATGAATATCTGCCTGGGCACATAAGCCCCGAGAATGGAAGACTTACAACCTATATAGTCTTGTTCATATATACTATTCAAGTGTGAAAGGAATTCAAACGACACATTATATTCTTATCGTGAACTGTTACTTAGTTTGTCTAGCTACTATGTAGTGTTTGCAGAGGAAGGCGACCCTAGAGTTAATAGGGAGATTGGGTCGATCCACAGGGCGGGATCTGCGGCTCGACCCTCCCTGCCCCTGTTCCCTACCCCATCATAGGGTGTTGGAGGCTTGTTGGCATTGACCCGAGTCTCTTAATATACAGCTTGAAAATTTCAAAACCTCAAGCATTGAGCAAAGACACTAGAAGCTTTGCACACAGTGGATGATCCTTCAATAAAAGGATTAACGAGACCAAATTGCGAGTTACACATTATCTATTACACAAGTTCCGACTATAAAAGTAGCTGACCTACAAGGACTAACTCTAGCATTTGAAAACCATGTACATATAAATTGATATGGGTAATGGGCAGTTTTCCCTTCCATCCGCCGTGCCATGCACGCTTCATTCCGTATTCATTCCATCGTCTAAAAATGCCTAGCGCTATGAGATATAATTAGTCAAAACCAAAAAGGGATCCATGTGCGTTGTTCTCATGCGTATCAGTAAGTATGCCATTCATTCCGCCAAGAGGTGCCTCATAACTATACAAGGAATGATGGTCACATGTAGTGACGACGAGGAAAAAGACATCATCTCGACGCTTATCGTGCCGCAGTGGCTCGTGTACTTCGACCTCTCTCTTCGGTGCGTTTGGGGTTGGTTAATTTCATCCAATCTTCCCATTCCTTGCTAATCTCGCTCAGCACAGAGCCCATGACGGAAGCATTCGCCATAAGCCCGTGGGTTTCGCCTTCGAGCACGCGGACCTCGCACCTCCGCATCGCCTTGCCCAACCATCGGACATTGTCCACGGGAACGCGGGTGTCCCTGCTACCGTGGTGTATGACGACAGGACGCGTGATGTCAACATATCGAAACCCAATAGTGTGTCTCCGCTCGAGGCAGATCACCAAATCGACGGCGGGGTTGGCTCCAGTGGTAGCCAGGTGCCAGATGGCATGGGTGAGCCGATTGTCATAGGTTGCCTGCCGTTCCTTGTCGGCTAATGCATCGGAGGCGGCAGTAATAACAGAATCTTGAGGATCCCGATCGTTACTCCTATGAGGTCGGTCAGATGGGCCGGCGTCACTGAGCTGTGATGCCTTCATGTCGAAATCATGCATCATATTTTCTTTGTCCATACCAGACACAACATCATGTTTATTAGACGCCCCCGTATCACGACCCTGGGCGGCCGATGATTTGCGCTTGCCCCGACGAGGACTAGTTTTGGGAAGTGAGCTTGTGATTGAGCTGCTTGTGGCCGTCATGAACGAGCTGTTTGCAGCTTTTAGAAAGGGGGTGGGCAGAGCCCGTAAGATCCTTTGAGATGTAGGTATAGCATTGGTAGGGGGCAGTGCCTGCGTTGTGCCGAACACATTCATCTGGGACGGTGGAATCCAAGGCGCAAGTAGATGGATCCGGCCACGTATGTGCTGCGGCATACGAAGAGCCGTGGCGAGGGCGTAGATGGCGCCCGCCGAGTGGGCAAGGATGGAAAATTTTGTGACCTTGAGTGCCTGACAAATGGCATACACATCATCTAGTCGTGGTCAGCATTTCGAAGCTTATATATCAAGAAAGGCTGTAGACATACCTGGCCAGCTTAGAGGTGTCGTTGTTCCATCGTACGCCTCACTGTCTCCGACACCAGGTCGGTCGGGGGTAATCAACCGCAGTTTCAAAGCCAAGCCTAGTTCATCGTAGAATGCAGTGATGTAGCGAGTCAAGCCCATACCGACGCAGCAGAACACGGCTGAACCCTGGGGGTCACCAACCTCGGAGAAAGAAATGACACGGCCGGTTTGGGGATGTCGGATCTTCTGAGACAGGCGAGGCGAGCAAAGGTAGGATTCAACCGCATCGTCAATCGAATCAGCGCTCCCAGGCCGCTCGTAGCCGACTACTGGGTCGGGAAAAACTGCATCCTTGGCATTGTCAGTGGGTTCAGGACTCTTGGCCCCGGCCGATAGACGGTTCAATCTTGAACTGCTTCGCTTCGGCCTGACCGTGTCGACTGTGAGATCGGACATGTCACGACCGGACCTCCTGCGATCAGCGCTCTGAGAACTGTGGCGCTTATTCTGATAAATAGCTGGAGACGGCGCGCCGTCATCAATGCCGGGTGCCTCCAATGGCTGCCCCGTAACCGCTTTTTCGTATGTAAAACTAGGATTGCGAGAGCCCTGGGTTGTGACCAGGTTATCACCTGTCGTATCCCTCATACCTCCCATCAATATGTCTTCGTGTCGTTTTGTGTCGGCGTCAGAGGCTTGTCGGTGTGATTGTCGAGTCTTTGACTCAGACAGGCCGGATTCTGCTGTAGCCGGTTCGCTTCTTTGTCTAGAGGATTTCCGCGAGGACCGTTTTCCATTGTGTCCCGCTCGCAAAGAAGAGTCGCGTAGTGGAATGGGTCGCAGATTATGAACGACATCGGCCGAAGGCTCGTGTTCAGATGTGGGATCGGGAAAATCTAGACCTGTAGGCTCTTCGCTAATGGCTGTTTCAGCGAGAATCTGGTCCTGGCCGGGCGACGAGTTACTGAAGCTACTAGTCTTTGAGGTCAGCCCGCCGGCGCCAGCGCGCTTCTTCTCGCTGTCGCTGGCCCGAAGGCGTTCCCTAGAGCTCATGTACATCAACCCCTTGTGACCTCTGCTCAGTTTCATGCCCCAACTGTCCTGGGACGGCTGCTTGCGCAATTCGGGCGGCGCGGATAAGCCCCGCTCAATGGACAGGTTACCGATGCTATGTGTGTCGTCAGGTAACGAAGGCAAAGATGAGGCAGATCCCTTAGATGAGGGCCGCGAGCGCAGCAGAGACTTAAGGCCGAGAGACGAGTCGCGGCGGGGGGACTTGGGGGCAGTGATGGGTGAGAAGCCCGAAGGCGGTTTGGAGGTGCGGATGACGGGCGGGCTCGCGGCCAAGTCGTTGAGGTCGTCCTCCTCCTGCAGGCGGTCGAGGGCGTGGATGTAGGCACCGTACTCGACACCGAAGCTGCCGTCAATGGGCGAGACGGGGCTCGGCAGCGACAGGCTCGGGTCGTCGAAGTGCTTGTTCGCGGGCTGGGCGATGGCGGACAGACTGGTGATGAGAGACGAGATGACCTCGGGCGACGCGGGCGGCAGCGGAATATTCGGTCTCTGGTCTTTTTCCTTGGCACTGTCGTGGTCACGGTCGCGGCGTAGCTGGAGGTGCATTGAAGGATCAATCGGTCTCCGACGTGATGACGACGACGAGGACAGACGGGGAGGTGGGCGGGCAATTGTAGACGTAACTGTAGCTGTAGCTGTCGTCGTAGATGCAGATGCAGACCCAAGCCCAGGTCCAGGGCCCGAATTAGAAGTCCGGCTGGAGCCAGAAGCGCCCCTCGAGGCGCCCCTATCAGCCGCGTAGTATTCCATTATTGCGAAATGAGATGTCAATGTCACGGCCGAGAAGAGACTGGGCGTAGCAATACTGTGCTGAGCTGGGTACTTATCGGCGGCTCGGCTACGGCCCCCTTGCGCCTCGTCGCTCGTTCGGGTCTCGGACGTTGTCTCTGGTTTCTTGTATACGTGGGTATATGGCAACACAGAGGAGTGCCGAGAGACTCAGAGCGGCGCAAGCTCGGTGACCCGCGGGTTTCCACCTAAGCCATCAACGACACAAGGGAACGGAAGGGAGTGTGTAGCTAACACATGGGATATGTACAGATGGATAGGTAGGCAGATGGATGCCCAAGTAGAGGTAATCAAGGTGCATACAAGACGTAGCACCCGGGTGTATGCAAAGCACAATGGGGGGGGGACGGGGGAAGTTAGAATAAGGGAAGTAGGTAAAGTTTGGTAGAATGAAATTAGAGACAGCACATTCGGGTCATGTAACCTGCTAAGTAGGTGGGTGGTATGTATGTTCTCGTATGAGTGCTAGGTATTGACGACACACGGAGACGGAGTAGGTGCTGTCGTAAGTCTTGTCCGTACTTACCTACACTACCTTATCCTGTAGTGATGAGGTAGGCAAGCATGTACCAAGTAGGAGGTAGGATCACAAAGTGTCACCGGAAGGTGGTAGTAGTGAGAATGCAACGCAACACCAAGTACTTAGGTATTTCGTTTTTGGTAGGACCAATTGGCTATACAACACCAAAACAACGACCAAAAAAAGAAGTAGCGACGAGGAGGCACAAGAGAGAGGAAAATAACAGCGTCGCCAACCCCGTCGTGTCTAGTCAGGGGCTTCTGCGCGCGCACCCGCTCTGCCCTACCTACTTAGGTACGCTAGGGAGGGAGAAGGGTATGTAAAAAGAGAGACAGACGATACATATTTCTTGTCGCAAATCCGAAGGAGTTAGGGGTGAAGGAGATGAGAAACAGGGGTTCGGGGAGCATGGGGATCACCTGGATCAGCGGCGCCAAGTACACTAGTGTACTATTTCTGCTATCTAACGCGATTATAGTACTTTTGGGTACCTAGGAGAGCATGTGGGGTTCCTGCAAATAGCTGACAGGGGTCCCCAGGTGGGCTAGGCGGATACTGGGTTGTGGCTATCCCCTTCACCAATTGGGTAGGTACTTGTACTATGTTTTGGATTTGGAGGTGAACCAGGTTTTGGAGTTTGTCTGAGTGTTTATGCTGTGCTGACCAAATGAATGATAACTTTTTGAATAGCACTTGATCTACACTATACGTAGCATACAAGCAGCCTTGTATGTATCTATAGTAAGCCTAATCGCTTATAGTAGTCCATCTTGACACTCTGCTTTTATACCCGTAGTTTCCTCAGCTATTGAAACGTGAACACTAAGGTGATAGTGGTGTAGTGCTCAGACTAACTGCATGCATGTACTTACTAGAGATAGGATGAACTGACAGGTGGGTATCTGCTCATCATTAGTTTTTCTCTCTCTTCTCAATTAGGAGGAATAAGTGGGCTGGAGGACTTTTCTTGGAAAATTCTGGCCCTTTGACATTCCGTGTTAGGTACATTGATCTTGTTTGGGACAAGTGACAGCTGGTTCAATGGGGAGACGTCTGAAATTACCATGCGCGGTGATGATGCGGGTGAGATGGCTCTCTTATCACACTGCATTACACTACGTATTACGCGCATGCATTACATTATAAGTGGTACACAGGTCAGTTGGTTCTAGAGTCCACACTAGTGCTCTCGAATAAGTATATAGATACTCCAATCCATGTTAGGGGGTCCAGTAGGTTCCTTGCATAGCAGGTATACATTAACGAATCTCGCGCAGCATTCTTATCTTTTATACGTATTCTTTCAGGCACTCATTACAACCCAGGTATGATGTTATATATGCATACGTGTTGAATTTTGGAGCTTTTGACCTTATTTTGTACCGTTGTCAATACATGGCCATTTTCACGTCACAATCGAGTTGCCGCGCTTCTGGGTTGTTGTGATCATGTACTACGTACGCCTTTATTGGTATGCCATTCTTGCAGTAACAGTGGAAATAGTAGTAGCATGATCATTAATTATACTGCCCCGCCATCAACGAGATCTGGCCAGCCAGCTCAGCCCAATAATGCCCATGATAGTATTGTATCGGCCATGGACCCCGCAGCGGTCGGATTCCCGCGCAGTACCGCGTTTCCCAGGTCACACCGGAGCCGATATGGAGACCCGTCTAGGTAGGGTAGGGTTCCCGACTGCCAAGGGGCAGCTACGTCATCGCCAGCTCGATGCGCCGCAACTAACTCCTCGAGCGTAAATATGCGCTATGGCCCGAAAATCAAGGAATGTGCTGGCTCGATGGCGTAGGTGTAATCTAGTCCGTCTTACATCTGATATCGTCGCTCATCTAGTTTCCTCGTAAAAATTGACTCACATGGGTTGCTTTCTAAGGGAAGAAGAAGAGTATAGAAATCACCAAAACATCGCCAATTCCCAGCCAATTCCCAGCCAAGATGGACGTCATCCTCTCCCTTCCCATAGTCAGCTACTTCGCAGCGCCAATGCTGACGTCCTGGTCGACCTCGCTGAACCTGCTCTTCTTCTACATGACCTGGACTACACTCGTCTTCTCACACTCCCCGCTGAAGATCGAGCTAGTCGGCACTCTCGCCGTGCGCATAGTCTTCTGGCTCGTGCCGTCGCTCTTCTTCCTATTATTCGACACCCTGATCCCGAGTCTGTCCGAATCAATCAAGTTATACGGTTCGGCCTCGGTCCCGCATCGCAATGCGTCGTCGCTCGCCAGACAAGCTCTCCTCGCCATAGTGAATCTAGCGCTCTTCACCGCACTCCAAGCCGCCATCTCCGTGGCCGCGACCTCGCTGCTCAACCGCCCGCTGTTCAAAACGAGCACCACCCTCCCCTTGCCCTGGCAGATCGTCAAGCACATCGCTACCTTGTGCACCGCGCGCGAGATCCTGACTTACTATCTCCATCGCTACATCCTGCACTCCGAAGGACCGGTTGCGAGACTGCATGCTCGATATGCGCATTCGCGCAAAGCCGCTGCGCCGTACGCGCTCATGCTATACGCAGACCACCCCCTGCCTCTTATGCTCAACCGCCTGCTACCCATATACCTCCCCTCGCTCGTCATTCGCCCCCATCTCCTCACCTACTTCCTCTTCACGCTCCTGACGACCATCGAGGAGACGGTGTCCATGTCCGGATACAGCGCCGTGCCGGGGATTATCATGGGCGGCATCGCGAGGCGGACGGCCACACACTACGCTAGCGGTGGGAGCGGCAATTACGGCGCCTGGGGCTTGCTAGACTGGATCCATGGGACTAGCGTTGGGAGGGATGTGGTGGAGGATCTGCGCGACGACGCGGAGAAGCATCACGTTAAAGAGCGCGGATGGAAAGCTGTTGATGATACCAATGACCTCGTGCGAGATGGTATCGACAGCTTGAAAATAGGTAAGAAGGGACGCAAGAGGAGGTCGAACGGCGAATAATGCTCATTCGCTGTATGTGTATATAATCTAGATTGCGTTGTCGGTTGGGGTGGGACGATAGTCGAGTTTCGAGTTCTTTTCTAGCTTTGGAAGGTTTGGATACCCGAGGATACCCTCCTCTCTGCTCTGTATTGAACTCGTTTCCCTTGGCGTACAGGGCATGTTACTTGGTATGGATAGATAATGGTAATAAAACGTCAAGTCCTTGTTAGATTTTAGATAAGCTGACAGTCTTGTCCCTAGAGCAACTTTTGACCTGCGATGTTATGGCAATCGATAAATACTTTGTCGTGTCATAAATCAATCGTTGAATGATAGAAGACCGTCACTTTCTATCGAGACGACGTTTTCTGCGTGATCAAGTCCAGCATAAGGTAGCATCAAGGCAAGGTTTCAACTCACTACCAGAAGCCTGTCTTGGTAGAGAGTTATTAGTTGATCATATCTTAGTCACTCTTCGAGAGCCAGCTCTGAAGAGCTTGGTGGGGTTCTAAGTAAGGCAAGGCAGCCAAACTACCTGTGTTCTCGTTAGTAAGTGATGTGAGTCCTATGGAAGACCAGCCTCAATGGGCTCTTTCCTGGCCCCTATTCTAGGATAGACATCGAACCCACATATCCTAGAACAAGCGAACGATTAATTAGTCGGGGAGGAATTAACACTTACAAATTACATGATTTAATTAGTTCCTAAAAGATTTCGGGTACCACCAACATTGTTCATCGGTAAGAAAACACCACGGGAGCAGAACGCTCATTTTACTTGTATTTCCCGCGTTGTGCACGATTGTGACGGCATTTATACGGTGTGATATACAGGAACTAGTGAGACGGTCTGGACGCGGGATGTAACATCAGAACTGCATTCTACGGCCAATAGGCATCTCAAAGGCATGCCAAGATGCAAATCTAATGCTCGGTGGGCATCGCTGTTGTCCCATGCTAGTCAGAACTTGTAGAATTATGTTGATCAATAATCACATCGTATGATATTATGAGCTACGCGGTGACTAAAAAGAAACGAAAATAAAAGGGCTTTGTTTCATACATTATAATCAAAGGAGGTCTCACCAACGCACACTTCTAATATACCCCGCCATAACCAGCCTAATAGGAGTGATTTGCTGTTATAAATACTAGACCAGATAAGATATGTTTTAGGGCCCTCTTTATGGCCAGATTCGCAACACTTAAATAAACTTTGCGGAACCCTAGGTACTATTCTCTGACAGTGGAGGATCTAGTTAGGGCTGTGTTCGGTATGGAGTAGAAGCATGCCGTTTATAGGTGCGATATTTCATAGTGCTACTGGCTTTATTTAAAATATAAGATGCGTCATGACGCATAACTCGATCGATAAACTGCGTGTCTAGCAAGCATGATTATTTAAGAGTGTTAATTTCTACTTGCTCGTGAAACGTGAGAGGAGCCTTGATTCCGCGAGTGTTTAAGCAAACCTGAACGCGAGTCTCAACAGAAATCGTCACCAACTTAGCACCGTCTACTAAGTTACTAATCTTGCATGTAAAGACTTGGGCTTACCAGCATCTTTCTATATATAACGTTAATTAAAAGACATAATTTAATTATTCTATGCAGCTGCCAACACGTTCGCAGTGCCTAGTAGTGCTAAGTCACCTAAGTCGTACATTACCTAACTCCTTGGCTAATTGATAAGTTAGCCGTCTGCTCTTTTCTACATTTGTTCACGGAGCGCAATGGAGACCCCCAATTCAGCTCGATCTATGTCACTGCTTGTACAGAGTCGACCTGCTTCCTTCTAGCCGTAAAGGTTCGTGGCCCTCATAAACCCCTCTCGCTATCGTTTTGACCATTTCTCTATGTTATAAACCTACCTACTAATCAAGGCCAGATAGTTAATGTAGCGCCTTTTATCCTAAGTAAAACTATCAAATTTCCAAATGCCCTCTACGGTACCCATCTCCTCTCTCAGTGTAATACTACAGGTCTGGGCAAATGAGGACTTACTCCTTACTAACCTAGTACATTCTATGTGATAATGACCATCGTGGAATGCATCTAGTATTTTGTAAAAAGGCCTTATATAAGCTTGTTAGGCCTTAGTGAAGATATAGAACACTGCTGGTTGGACCATGACAAGCCTCCTTATCCTTGGTTGGCCTGCTTCAGGTTAGCATGCGCAGCCCTAGTGGGGATCATGATCGGCAATCCGCTCAGTATCCGCTCACACCCTATTGAGTATGTACGTAGTATTCCCCATGTCGAGCTGGGATTTAGCGCCGACAACTAATCTGTAGTATGTTCGCCAGCTCATGCTCATGCGGCATTTCACCCCTGCTCGACTAAGTATGGCTAGTTCAGGGCAGATCCAGCTCAGTCCAGGTCCAATGCATAACCAACAATTCAAATTCAGCCCCTAACTATCTAATGATTTATTAAAAAGTTGCATATGGCCGAAGGCTTCAGCTCTTCTTATACCTATGGCTTAGCCATTCTCGGATTATGTAAAGCTAAGCATGTGGGTATTGGGTTGCTAATAAAGTATTAATGACTTATAGTTCTCTCTATGCACATACGTGTTAGATAAGGGTAGCACTAATATATACAGAATAGACATGCTGTTGTGAAGAGTATAAAGTTGCGTCATGTATATCGACTCAACAGCTTTTAGTATTTATATGGCAGTGAGCCATTAAAATGTTACCTTTAGGTTTGAGTTCTCATTTCTCAAACTAGATTCGAGTCAACCATTTTGCAGCTAATATTGTGCAGTTGATCACCATGTCTCAATACGACGAGCTGCTTAATCATGATTTATTGAATACTCGGGTGGACAACTTGGACTTCCCCCATCCTGAAAATATACGTCGCACATATGAAAGAGCACGCCTGGTCTGTCAAAGAAGCGGTAAGTCTCAACCATTCATTGGCCTTTCCACCTTCGCTCACCATGACTAGGTATAACTCTTGAAGACGTGCTTAAACTCCGGCCAAGATTCTGGGAATTCCATCGTCATAGTAAGCGATAGTTATTAGGAATGGTGCTTGAGAGGCCGCCGTACTTAACTGCTCATTTTTAGCTATATTTGCAAGAGATTCGGCTATGGGAACAACTCTTGCTATTCACTGGAATTTGTGCATCGGTACAATTGGAGCATATGCACACCGCCGACCAGATCTTGTACCATTACTGGAAAAGCTCCTCAAGTTCGATTTATGTGGCGAGTTTCTACTTACTGAAATTGGTCGTGGACTGGATGCTCGTAACTTGGAAACAACGGCGACACTGCAGCCAGACGGTTGTTTTGACTTGCATACGCCAAGGGCCTCTGCTGCTAAAGCTATGCCGCCAACTACCCCGTTAGCGGGCATAAGTCGAGTGGCTGTTGTGTTTGCACGCTTGATTGTAAAGGGTGCAGATCACGGCGTGAAGCCTTTTATTGTGAATCTGAGTAGCGAAAAGGGCCTACTGCCAGGGATCACAAGCCAGTTACTGCCGAGACGATGCGGCGCAAAAGTCTTAGACCACGCTATCACCACTTTCTCTCACGTTTCTCTGAGCTCGGGGTCACTTCTGGGATCGCTGGAACGGGCCCCTGACCAAAGGGCAGACTTTTTCCACCAGATTCATAGGGTTGCTATCGGCACGCTTTCCCTTTCTACTGGCAATATTCCCGCCCTACAACAGAGTGCCCTGATAGCCGGTACGTATAGCTCGAGGAGGTGTGTGGCGGCCGACTTGGGTAGGAAAGGAATACCTATAATTCGGTTTCCGACGCAGTACAGGCCTATTTTAAATGCTGTTGTCCAAAGCTGGGCATATGAGGCCTTCGCGAACGAGGCCATAACCCGATTTCTAGACACAGAACTTAGTATGGAGGTTCGGCACGCGGTTGCAGTCTGTTTTAAAACTGCCGTTGGCATAGATACTCAAGAAACTATTAACGAACTCTCTGAGCGTTGTGGCTGGCAGGGACTTTTCGCTTATAATGAAATCATTGAAATGGGATTGGCTCTAAGGGGCAATGCGGTGGCTGAAGGAGATTACACTGTTTTATGCATACGTGAGTCCTTTCGCGGGAAATATTTCCACCGTTGTTCTGTATAAGCTAACGTCTCTGATAGGGTTGGCGTCTGAAGTGCTCCTCGGACGATATAAAATTCCTGAAGCTAGGGTGAAAGCATGTCTCCTTGCGAGACACGAGGCGGGAGTTTGGAAGGAAACGCAGGATATGATTCAGTCGCTAGGGATCACAGATTATCGCAGCGAGGAAATTAATGCTCACCTACTGCCGCGTTGCCGAGACTTGGTTAAGGCTACGGGACATAGAATGGCTTATGAGGCTGCCGTTTCCAGCGGGAAAGTGAAGCCAGAGGCTCTCCGTCTTTTTGAATCGACTTGTATGAAAACCGACCTAAGCTGGTACTGTGAGTTTGAAGGCTTGGGTCGGAATGAGTTTCTGATAAGTGATACCAAGGCTGCGAAGGAAGCCCTTCCGCTACTGCAAGAGTTTCTAACGCAAAGTCGACCATTAAGCGCAACAGTGGCCCCAATTATGGATGAGAGGTCATGGGACGAGTTTGTTGGAAGTCTGCCTATTTTTATTCCGATGGAAACGGTCGCCGAACAAGCATCAACATCTCACCGGCTGTGAAGCGGGAGATGGAAAATATTGTAGGCACGTGCGGCGGATATACAGGAAGGTTGGATGCTGTCCTTGACTATATAAATACCAAATAAAACTTGACAGATACGGTGGCGCTACAGACGTAGAGATAATAAATTATAATCCATGCTTTAACAACCATAACTCTATAAAGGAGTGGCAGATATTACTGCTATTTACGTTTTAATTTGGTGTTTTAAGCCAATAGTCATCTAAAGTGTTTTAGCATTCGTCTAAAGCAGGTTTTCACCATATCAAGGACCAATACTAACTGACCTTTATCAGGCTCGCACCACTCATGTTCTTCCTCAGTTGTATATAGTCTCACAAACTTGGCATCCGGATCTTCGAAACACAAAACCCAACCTTTAACTCCCGTCAATATCCTTGAATGGTTGACCCCTTTACTGGAAAGCCAAGTAGCCCATTCTTCAAGATGCTTCCGCGTGGGCACGCCCCATGTGATAGGGTCGAACCCTTTTTGAGCCACGGCCTGTTGTGAGTCCTGGCGAATTTCGACAAGCAGGCCTGCCCCATTGGAGAAGATAGCGCCGTATAACTCTCCAGATGCTGTATAGTGATTTAAAGATGGAATTGCCTGGAATGGGAGAACTTTGGTGTAAAAATCGTAGGTCTTAGCTAAATCAGCCGCGGGGAGCTTGAGATGGTGTATCGTCAGAGGCCTTGATGGCTTGTTAGATGGAGGTGATGTTGTCATGATGGGGCGCTTTGGTAGCTCTCAGCTTCCTTTCACAATCCAAAGCAACGGATGGAACTTGTCATTTGAAAATCTTTAGTTGTATCTACATCTATCGGAGGAGCCTGGGGTTTATCAAGTTTCGAACTTCGTAGAACCCATGGACGTCGCGGCTCGGGTAGCAAAGTTCCGCGGTTCGCGTAAATGAATTACATCCGATCCGGGAACTGGCCAAAAGCTGTGACGTAGTGGGTTTTTCTACTCTGGCGCGGGAGCGGAATCCATGTATTAGGACTATATTCTGTGTTGGTTAAATAGGTATAGTCCAAGCATGGATTCGAATCCTATTATTAGTGGTCTAAGCTTTTAAGATAATTAGGGGTCTGCTTATATAAAACATATAAAGTATTTATCTATGGATTAAATAATTTTATAATTAAATTCGTCCCTTATAAAGTGCTTTGCAAAGTAGTTTTCTTAAATATAGCACTATAAACCACATATTAAACTTTATTAGCACCTGGTCGAGTAGTATAACTAGCATTTGCACACTAGTGGCTTGAAAATACAATTCTTTATTAAAATCCTTATAATATTGAATATACTCGTGAGTCATCTGGCGTATCTGGTTTATATTACCATTGTATCACCTAACCACTGGACAGCTGGTATTTGGTTCACACGGCAGGAGTTCTAAGGCGGATAGCGATATACAACCCCGACACCGTAGATGCTAGCCCCTCCATACGACGAACTCAAGCTTACTTCAGGCTAATTATAAGATGCTGCTTCGCTGTACTAGAACGCCACGGTGGTCACTCGGTTTAGATATGTACCGAGATAGATTACATGATATAAACGAGGGTGTGTCCATTTATCCAATCAAGCATTGTCCTTGCGCTTATCAAATGCTCATGCCTAAGAGCAAAAAAGGACGGTATCGAGCGAGGGGTGAACTTGATGGCTTGGTCTTGGCCGTTTGGTACTTTGAACTTGGCATTCTTGACTTGCCCCATTAGGTGGAATCTCATTGATGTTGCTTGGTAATGAATGCAGGCCAAGCGATTTGCATCGCATCCAGCCTATCATCTAGAATCTCAGACAGAATCAATGTGACTTGGGCGAGTTCTGGACCCGTTCTGCGGGTTAGTTGTGGTTCGGGGGCGAGAGCTATATAGCTTGAGATAAAAGGATATTGGTTGTTGTATTTCGCCCACGTTAGTGGGATTCCCGAGTAGTTCACTAATTCCCTTCAGTGAGATTCTGTATTGAAGTGTGATGAGGTCCTCAACGATTCTTGCGGCGTTTCTGCCATTAATCACATGTGGATTAGCCAATTTAAAGCCTAAAATCAGTTCAGCGAAATTACAAGCTGACCTTTAAACTAAGAAGTAAAGTTTAAATGACATCGATTTCTTGTTAAATTATTTACTAACATACATTTAGTCTTTGGTCCCATTTGGCTGCCCTTGACAAGATTGCTGGTGCCAATGGTGGAAACAGGGCATTCGGACTTCCAGGATACGCTGCATGATGGCATCTGTCGACTATGTCTGGGAAAAGATTTCGAAAATAAAAGACGCCAAGGCATGGAAGCAAGACTTTCCCAGTCTATTTAATTTTGTCGAATCCATTGAACTCAAGTTCAATGGCGAGTCCATCTAGGTTTACGGCTTGACATACTCTCCATCGACCCCCGATGAGGGCATTACTGCCGAGTTGGTACTTGGCCCAGGAGGAACGCTAGGGTGTGATGTAGCGAACTATGCGGATATCGTTGTGAGTGGTAAGGTGGTTCTTATTGATAGATTTCAATGTCCGACTGGAGGGACGCTTGCAGGTCGTGTTCGTCCGGCGGCCGCGTCTGGGGCGGCGGCTGTCATTGTCTACAATAATGTTGAAACGAATGTAACCGCCGGTACGCTGAGCTCACCTAGCTCGGAAAAGAGCCTCGGTGGGTATACGCTGTTTGCAACTATGTAGAGAGGTTAAGTAGTGATCGCAACAATACGTGGGCTTACCATACGTTACGGTGGCAGGTTTAGTACTGGGTTGACGCCAACTTCACTACGTAGTAGGTTAGACGGTGTGTTAAATGGGTTGAGGTGCTAGCTTTCAGCTAGGTGGGGAATAGTGAGGCAAGGAAGTATGCGAATCATTGACAAGCATTTGCTTATAAGGAGGTTTCAGATACCCTAGACAAGAACTAAGAACAATCGCGGTATTGTTCACCCCGTTGAGAGATGCCAAATCTAAACTGCCAACGAGTTTACCATAGCGTAATGATTGAGTGATAACTTAAGAGGGTAATGGGTTCTTATTAGTGGCCAAGAAATCGTTCCTATGGAGCACCTAACGTAGTAGCGTTGTAATATGACGGCTTAGGTAACGAGCACTCTAACATGCTAGCTAAGCTATGGCGTCCGGTCTTATGCACCCGTCCTTCAATTAGAACCTCGTGGGAAAGCAGGTACTTGCGAGTCTAAAATCACGTGGTGGTGATCTCTGCATCTTACTTGTACACTGCTCCTTGTCGTGGTCTACGCCACTGGGCTTAGCTAAGCTAACCGGTCGCATATACGTATACTGAGTATACGGAATGTATGGGTCCCGAAATTCTAACATGATAGCAGGATCCCGTTCAACGGCGTTGTGATAGAGTGCTGACGGAGGGTGATTAAAGATAGGAGGCAGTTCTGATGCGCCCGCTGTTAAGGTTGTCTACCTTGGTAATTCGAAGCTGTGCCATGCGCCGACTTACGGCACAGGCTCGGAGGTTCATCACACGTATGTTGGAATTATACGAATCCCACGAAGGCCGCAAAAGATCTGCCGAAGGCTGTATGTTCTGCTACCGTACCATCGACGTTTTTCCGCACCTTGAGTTTGCTCACGTTGCTTGACCGAGGATGGTTGCTCCTATGGCTCTTGTTGCACTAGCCGAAGTCGTACGCGAAGATTCTTCCTTGCTGCCGCAGTCGATCCATCTTCTTCATCTGGGTTCCCGCTTGCCTATTCCTATTTCAAGGAGGCCAGGCACATGCGTAGGACTGCTTAGCGGGTGGGTAGTTCCCGTGATGAGAATAATCTTTCACCTCATTTAGCTTCCAATTACGGAAGCTATACTGCGTAAACCATCTCACCTAATCGTAATGTAGTGTAGCTATTAACAACCCCTGTTTGACTGTCGGCATATGTGTAGAGCCCCGCGCTGGCCCCACGCTGGCTCTCGTAATGGATAATTATAGAAAATCAGAAACAGGTACGCAGGCCTGGCATGACAGGCACCAAAGTTCATAGCGAAGTGGCTGGAATCGGGGAATTTTGAGGTGACCCTGAACATAGGTAGTAAGTTCTGTGCCTACATGGTTTGGTAAAGGTGAATGATGATCACGCACCATGCATGAACACATGTTCTCGGCCCTATGTGCAGATCCGGCCGATTCCATTGTGTCGCAAGAACCATTGGAGAATTGTGGAATTCGAGATGGATCCGTGGATTTCCACGGATTAGGTAGTGAGTGTAGTGCGATTCTCGATCTCGTACTAACCCCAAAGCTAGGCAACGTCGGTAGATCTAGTCGATTCTATATCTCGATGCGAATCTTTACCATTGCGACCGCCAAACTATTCACTACCTATATAATAGTCTTCCGTATTAATGTGAATTGTCTGAACGAGAATAGTCTCGTAAATAATGTCCGGATTTCAATGCTGTCGTCCGACAAGCCCCTAGTATGTGACTTTAGGAAGTAAGCCAGCTTTGGCTGATTTCCTGAAACGGGCACAACTTTAGTCCCAATCCTGACGATCCTCCGTCTAGACCATATCCACCATCAATGACCCCAGTCACTCTTTCTTTCCTATCTAGGCATCTGATCTCCGAACCTGGCTTCTACCTAAAGCGTTAAACTTTCACACCTCCCTAGTGAAGCAGCATTCAGGATTAGCTGGGACGCCACTGGCAGAAGACTGTTCTACTGCAACTTGCCCGAGTGCAGCCTTGTATCCATATGACCGGCATCGCCCTAGGCGTAAGAACAAGCATAGCTACGCGCCTCATGGATGTCACGTTACCTTGGCGCGTTCAAAACTAGGACGAGGACCATTTCGAGTCTGGTGAGGTGCTTTTACTCTATTCTGGGCCCCTACCTAACTAACCCCGTGAGACGCCCCCACCCGCGTAAGACTCCTTTCTAACGTCAACTGCTTCCTTAGTAGGTAGGTAGTAGCCCTGGGGATACTGGAGAAGAAAGTGAAGTTTGAATGGCTGACGGCGTAGCAATTATGACAGATTCGGTCAGACCGCGGACCTGGTGGCGTGCTCGCTGCCACATTAGCACCATGTCTTGAATAAGTATTATAAAGTGAAGCCAGCCGCTCCTCGTCGTTCGTTACTCTTAGCTAGATAGCCAGCACCAAGCAGAATAGCACAGGTTTGCAACTTTAGTCCTTCCTTACAGACATTCCTTTCTCAACCTTCCTTTAACGAGATATTTTCGGTACTCCCGATTTTCCAACTAGTCCGACTTCGTTCCGTTCCATTCGCTCTTTTTAAGAAGAATTACTTACCAACCATTCAAAATGTCCAAGAATCTCGTTCTTGCTATGGGTGTCCTCGCCGGCCTGGCCGCCGCAGCACCTACTCCCATCCAACAGCGCAGCGTTGCTGATGTCTACAACAACTACCGTGGCGACGGTACTGTCGCGGCGGGCTGGCCTGATATATCTGCATGGGGCTCATTCGATGAGCTCTGGAACGCCAACCTTCCCCTGATCCAGCAGTCTTGCGGCTGGAACGGCTGGGGAGCCGACAATTCGGCCTCTGAGATCAACGACATCCTGAACTCTATTAACCAGGTGTCATCGCAGCAAGGAGTCGACAGCCGCTTCGTTCTCGCGATTATGATGCAGGAGAGTAAGGGGTGCGTGCGTGTGCCCACCACCAACAATGGTGTCGTTAATCCCGGCCTATTTCAATCACACAACGGCTCCGGCTCATGTGCTGGCGTCAACCCCTGCCCCACAGCCCAGATCTTGCAGATGGTCACTGATGGTGTCGCCGGTACTTCCTCTGGTGATGGCCTCAAGCAAACCCTTTCTACAACCTCTGCTCACTACGGCAACACGGGGTCTGTTGCTTATTACGCCGCTGCCCGCCTCTACAACAGTGGCTCTGTCGACTACACCAACCTTGGCAACGGCTTCAGCAGTGTTGCCTGCTATGCTGACGACGTCGCCAACCGTCTGACTGGCTGGACACTGGCAAACACTCAGTGCAGCCCCTAAGTCATCAGTCTTTGATACATGCTTCAGTTTTGGAGTGATTTCTTGTACATAGTTGTCTTGGTGTTATATCTTGAAGAGAAGAAAGATTGAGTTTACACATAACCTAGGGTTAGCCGCCAAGGGAGAATCCCTTGCACAACAATATTATTCGTAACCCCTCTCTGCGGTCGACATTTGACAGTAGCCATGTGATGTAAAAGTGCATAGCGACAAAGCTAGGCAGTGTTGTGAAGCAATCATGGCTTAAAGGAGACTTGCCCATTATTAATGCAAGTATAGCCAGCGCCTTGTTCCCACTTGCGATGACTCAATTGAGCTCGAGCTAAGTGTTTTGGACGTGAACTATATTAAGGAGTTAATTTATGTACTGTGCCGGATTAGGGGGCACGGATATCTGTTCATATATATAATATAAGAGATCCCTTTTTCCACCTGCGAAGTACTTAAGCTGAATGTAACGCTCTTAAACCTAACATTTTATGAGTCATGTCCTTTATTTATACAAGAGCCTTTTTTTTAAGATAATATGTTGCTTGTGCTTTGTTACCAAAGTCCGCAGTTATGGCCCTGGCTCCTCTCTGCCTTATGACAGCCTAAACGACGATCGTTAGAGGAAGGCTCTAGTACTCGCTAATATGAAGGCTGGACATATCCGGTTCCGCCAGCTGGCCTCCTTATTCTCTAATTTTGTGAAACCATTGCGCCGTCTCGTTATATCTTGAGTCGAAGGACATCGTGCTTAGCTATACCTGTATTGTATACTGGGTAAAGAGTTCTAGGAGTTAGCGTAAAGCGCCCATTGTCACCACGTAAGTAACAACAATCCCCGCGGCTCAGGCTGTTGTGGACGCTCTTAACTAGACCTCCGCAGATGTAGAAATACTCTTTCTATCCATATGGCTGTACTGGCGCAGGTGAGCTTTGCTTACCCATTTTATTACAGCCCCTCTGCGAATGTGAACGAAAACAAGGTCCCGGGCTTTGTAAATGCGGCATATCCCACCTAGAAATCACTATACAAATTGATGGTGACCTTAAACGAAGCGTAGGTAATCGTATCGGTTCTAAAAGAAATCTGCAGTATCTTTAGGGAGTGACAAATACAAGTATTGCTCCTCAGTTGCTCCCCCCCCTCACTCCACTCGCCAAAAGGGGTCTCTAGCATTTTGTTCATGTCCTTTATGCGTTGGCTCCGCATTCAATGAAGTGGCCGATGGTGTTCATGGGTTAATAATCATTCGGCGTGCAGGGCGTTAGATGGTATATATTTGCGCTTCACCGTCCATGCGAGCTGTCAGCTCCGGGAATATTAACCAAAAGGTCACTTCGAATGGTACCACCCGATTCATAAGCTCTAGTGCTAGTTTACTTGTGTAGACGGCGTCGATATTCTTCTTAATGGCAAAAATACAAGTCTAATCTCGACAAATGTTAAAAAAGTAAAAACAAGTACTTATATAAAAAAATTCAAGGTATATTTTAAAATTATTTAAAAAAAAAATTTTATTTAATAAAAATAAAAAAAGTAAAAAAATATATAAATATAAATATAAAGTAAAGTTAAACTTATATATTTAATATATTAATAATAATAGCTTAATAATTATATATATTAATTTTATTTATAAAAATTATATTAAATAATTTAATTTTTAAAATAGCTTTAATTTTTATTTATTTAATTTATTATAAAAAACCGGTTTAAATAAAATAAATAAAAAATATATTATATTAATTTATAATTATTATTAATATAATACCTTTAATATAAGCAAATTTAAATAAAGTAATAAGTATTTATTTTTCTTTTATTTTAATTAGCTTATAACTTTTACCTTAAGTAATTATATTTTTATAATAATTTAAAGGATAAAGATTTATTAATTAATTATAAGATTATATAATTAAGTTAAGTGTGCTAATTAATCTCTGCGTGCATCTCTTATATAGTTAGAGTCTTTATGCAAAGGTTATACAAGGGTGTAGCTTAATCGGCGCTTTTTCCAACTCACAATTTAATTATTCAGCAGAGCCCTAAATTTGATTCCGCTTATCGTAACCGCCTTGTCTTGCGCTAAGCTAGTTGCAGAGGCTTGTTTTGCTTTGCTTCTTCGCTAATACCACGCCATTAACCTGCATTGCGGAGATGCATCTACATATGCACATTGCATGACCCTTGTATTAGTATCCTAAGATACTGCATTCAAGGAATCGCAGAATTACTACTTAAGATAGCATCTTGGTAAAATAAATAGGTGGTGTGGAACCCTTGTTGTTATCACACTTGCCAGCTAAATCCACCTAAACTTAGCTTCCCCTCGACAGCAATTCTCATGTTGCGTGACCACTGCTCCTTCACAACAAGATTTCCTTTCTCATTCAGCGATGTTTTTCAGCCGCAATGATTATCATCGGGTGGTAGATGAGTCTGGTTTGTCACAGGACCGGCTAGATATAACTGAGAAATACGTGAGTCAATGCGGTCGCATGACAGTGACACACTGGTTCACCAGCTTTCTCCTCATCTCACTATTAACCACATTACCGATTGGCTTTTTGTGTTTCAAATGGGGAGGTAGCGCACAAGAGGCATGCCAAACGCAGAATGACTGGTTTTGTAAGTGACGTTGAAAGTAATCATCGTGCTCGTTTGCTCATAGAAATGCTAATCTATATGGTACCAGCACCCCCGGGAGAGGTGGACGCGGTCTTCCGATACCAGCAAAAATACACCCTACATCCAGATAATGAAACTAATGCGCTATGGGATTCTATTTTCCCAAGTAAGTGAATCTCAATACCTACACCTTTCAATGACATTGACGCTTGGTCTCTAACATGCTGCCTTATTACAACAGGAGGCAGAGGATTCATTCAGCACCCGGAGATATCCCCAGAGATACACTGTCTAGCCGTGTTTCATCAACTCCACTGTCTCGTGAGCAAGATTTCTTCATTCTCTCCTCCGAAGTAGCTACTTAATAGCAAAAAGGACATTATCAGATCAGGATACTGGTCAGCAATGGACGGTATCGAGCCGAGCCATCATGCGAAGCCAAGCCATTTGCGGCATTGCTTTGATTACCTCCGCCAATCGGTTATGTGTTCAGCGGACACGAATCTTGAGCCAGTCATCGAGGGTCGTGGGGGTGTCAATGGCTTTGGATCGGACCGGAAGTGTCGTGACTTTGGCCGCCTGTCAGCCTGGGCCGACAAGTGGAGGGTCGAGGAGCTTTGAAGTAGGTGAGAATCGGCTGTAATACATATTACTTAAGTAACTAATATTTAAGAAAGCTTTGATTGCCACTTTCTAGATTAACTTTAACTTATGACTCTTGACTTGGCTAGTTCATTACCATACATATCGCTTATATACTCATGTCCCAACGCTACATTTGTTGTTTAGCTCTGGTTAGTAAATATTTAACAGCTAAACCCCTTCGCTCTCGGTCATGCAACCAGATGCCACAGGAAACGCCTAATACCCACTTGCCAGGGCTTTCTAATATTTAAATACTGCATATAAAATGTAGAACAAGAATGACGTGGACGTTGATCCACTGCTATTAAGAGATTAACTTGAAGCCTTTAAAGTATAACATGGTGATATGAAATGCAAGTGAGATAAACAACCGCCGTGTTTTCTAATTGATTACATGGTACATGTCCCCAGCGCGTATTGCGGGACTAATATTGATTTACTCTAGAGTGACATCTAAATCTTACCAAGTAGTACGCCATGTGAGTAAGACATTACGGAGCCCTGCAGCTATTCTGTTTCAGCACCTGCGTTTTCTAAGCGATATCCTATTGGAGACATTAAAAGTGCTCACTCTACGCAGCCGCGTGGCGCAAACATGATCTTAGACTTACGGTGAAGAATGGAGTGTGCAACGTGGGTTGATGATTCGATCCTTGATTTTTACCCCATATCTACTTAGTATGTGCTTTGCCCCGCCTCACTTATCCCAACAGGGAGCAGTATCCGGGCTCGAACATTAGCCTAGATTACGAAAGTATAAGCAGTGTCTTATCTTCGTTCAGGCTTGTTCCTCCTCGACGAAAAGAATATATATATATTGCTGCTCCGCTATGGCGCATTACACTAGTATATGTATGTAAGCAGAGCTAGGATCATCACCCTGTTCTCGGTCCGAGCATCCTTGCCCTAGTATATTTACATTCTATACGTAAATGCCGTCATTAGAGCCACCGTGCTTATCAGTCAAATACCGAACCAAGTGTTTCCCCCTGGAATTAACAATGGCAGGGCGGGTGCGGGAGTTGACCGGCACCGTATTCTATTTGCCGTGATCGTCCCGATCTAAAAGATTCTATGCTAAATGCTATGCCAGTAACATCTACCCACACTTCCTGTACTCTCTTCGGCCTTTATGAGTTCCCCATCTACATTTGTCTTCATGATTGCTCTGTTAATCCCTTAGTAGCATTATCTCTATTTACTGGCCGAGTCGCCTTTGTTTGCCAGAGTACCTGCTTTTCTCTTATATTCTATTCACCCTGGTAATAACAGGCATCATTTTCTCTCCCATTAATGTCATGCAATAATGACTAAAGATAAAAACTCTGTCAAAAACATAGTTTCTTTTATTAGAAGACAAAGTCCGGTATACGGCGAACTTCCCAACCTTAATGTGCACGACAACAAAGAGCCTACATCGAGCACCGAAATTCCCTGGGCTAGGAAACGTTCATTTCAATACCGAACTGTGATCTTGAGAGTAGCTGTGGTCTTTGTCATATTCCTCGTGGTCTCTCTAGCAACAATTGGGTTAATGCGCCCTGTCCCCAACTCGCCAGAGCAAGATCCGAGACCATGCGGCCACACCCCCACTGAAGCTAGGAGCGCTGGCTGTCGCTTCGAGCCGATGATGAGTGCCTGGGTCCCTGAGAAATGCTCATTTCCGGAGCTTATCGAGGACAACGCAGGTACCTTCGAAAACTGGCTGTTCTTTGCGGACGAGAAAATCACACAACCCATCACCGGAAAGGAATTAGAAGGAGTGAGAGTGGGAAATTATACGAAAATATTTTCTTCACACGGCACCGCCCACGATCTGCACTGCCTTTACGCCTGGCAGAAGCTGAACCTCGCCGTTAAGAGAGGAGCTGAATTCATTGATACGAAAAGTCGATCCCTGCACCATACAACTCACTGTGCGAAGCACATTGCACAGCTCCTGGAAGAGGGTGCTGGCTATCTTCCAAAGGACGATGATATGCGACATGTCACTGCGTTTCCTCTGCTGTTCCTTAGCTGTGTTCCTCTACTATGAAAACAGAGAGGAAATTTTGTACCTAAAAACAATGCACAACTTTAACTCATTACGAATCTCTATATCTAAGTATGCCCGGTCCCGTCTTTTCCGCGATCATATCCCCGCACTGCGTGCAAAAGTATACAAATGGCCTATATCCTTGTCATCTATCTATTTCCTAAAATGGAACCTCCGCTGTTAGGATAAGCTTTGATAGGGTGACATGCGGCAAGCAAGCGGGGAGTAATCGTCCCCTGTCACTAGATAAACGCGGGTGTAAAAGGGACCAGGTTTAATTCGCCTGGCCAATCAACTTACATGCCTGAATTGCGACTTACTAGTATGTCGTAGCTCTCCTGTAGTATTAACCTTCACAGAACATACAAAGATGAAAGTGCCTCGGAAGGCCAAATCCTGTATACGTCTCTCCTGGTATTAGGCATAGCTGCATAGTTGTGTCAGCTTTCTAAGAGGCAGCTAAACCATTTGAGCAATGTGGAAACGTGCTGTATAGTGTGATTCCGTGTGCCTCCCGTACTAGTAGATAAGTAGAGTGGCTTATGCTAAAGCTTACTGTTCTATTAAGGCAGCCGGGTAGCGAACTATATTCTAATCTTGTCCCTTTGTTCACAAGAATACATGTTGTCTACGTGTGTTAATTTAGGTAGATCTAAAGACCATTTCTTTAGAACATGACTTGGGCGGTATTGAAACAGTGCAACCTCTACCTTCCCTTTGGAGCCTATGGGCCTATAACCAACATAGATATTTTATTAGCGAGAAAACCAATTTTTTGGGCGTATTTAATATAATAGCTGTACATAATAGTTTCTTTAACTCCTGAATAACTATAATACTTCCGCAATTCCTTAAACATTAATCCTTTGGGAGCTCGTGACCATGCTCATCCGTCCAAGTCCGCAAGGCATTGCGATTCCGACATACGTGCTTTTGCCCATTCGGCACATGAGGCCACTTTGGCTCTAGATTTATAAGAGTAGGATCTAAGAAGCAGTAAAGCGCCTGTCTAACAGCCTCGACACAATGTAGTATGTGATCGCGCCGGACTTTGTCATCGAGACTGGAGAGTGCACCCGGCTCGTAGAGCTGTTTTCGAATTTCATACTACATCTTCTGTTAATATTGCGTGACTCAGGATTCTCAAAACTATTTCCTGACTTACGAGGCAGTGTAGCTGGTGATATCCCGCAATCTGATATATGAATTCATCCGGCCGTTCTAGAGATCTGACACTGGGCGGAAGGCCGTGCTGCCTAACGAACTCTTCGGTCACAGATACGCTTGAACCGAGTCCTAGGGTTGTATTTCGTTCAGTCACCAATAGCACGTCACTTTGACGACAAGTACAATAATCTAAAAGGACGCAATGCTAAAACATACTCGGAAATACGCCCTTCCACTTATCATCAGCGTAGCGAGAACTACTATCGCCTCCGTCTTCTATGCCAACCCAGTCATGATTAAACGAAATCATGATTTTATCTGGGTTTCCGACTAATACGATACTATGATTAGCTTGAGAAATACCGGATAAAGAAGTGCACACTCACAATAATCTAGGTCTTTTAACGTTGGTTGCGCCCATATTCGCGACGATAGGAACCATAGTAGGTTTGATACCACTATCAACAACACGAGACCAATCTCAGTGAGTCTCAAGCGTTGTAGCGTATATATCCCCTGCTCCCAAATTGAAACGCTTTTATGTTGATCAGATCTATCTATCTCAGTAGAAACTTGTGAAAGTGAGATTTTATCATTTTCGCACTCCTCTTCAGTCTTTTGCTTGATGGGCTCGTACGAGGTCATTCTTCCTACCGCTCAGGAAACTTGTATAGGACTGAACGAAAGGCGGATCTGGGGTGGCAACAGTTCCGATGCCACAGGACTTCTTTACTGCTTGCCTTCTAGGTTATCTACAAGGCGGGGCAGAGTTGATCTCATCCTTAAGCCCCCGTATGTCATTCATTTCAATGCAGTGTTCGTCTCTTGGCGAGAGTGTCTGTGTTCACCGGTTGAGCCATGCAGCTCTGCGGCGTCCACTTCGGGGATGAATATTCGGACCTCACGTTCTGTTATCCGGACCGCAGCTAAACCTAATTGGGAAGAAGACCCCGCTGATAGCAGGGGGTGTTTTCTTTTTAAGATAAAACCTACTCCGCTAGCTGTATCTGTAGCGCTAGTAGGGTAGACCTATGCCTATATAAAAAAACAACAGTATTTTGAAAATTTCTGCCTGCTACTATCCGCCAGCTAAAAAGTCCGTTAACTAATTAAAGGCCTTTATTTTTCTAACTTTTTTTTCCGCTTACTAATTACTTATTAGTTTTTTTATTTTACTTTTTTTTACTACTTACTTTTAATTTTTAATAACTATATTTTTAACTATTAATAATATTATCGCGTATTACGATATTTATTTATTAATTACTTATTGTTTTTGGCTTTACTTTTAAATTTCTTATCGATTAGTACTATTTTTAGTTAAATTAGTTAAAAAACGTATTTTTAGGTTGCAGTTAAAGGTAAGTGTGCTACAGCACTAGCTTTACTACTAGCTACTAATGACTTATCATTGATAAGTCATACTACCCTGCAGCACCTACGTAATATAACTTGAACAAAAACAATAACAGGGGTTCTGACTGTCGATTTTTCTGGTGTCTACATAGCGTTACGAATTAACCTATTTTGTATGGGAAACAAGGGTGTGTGGAGACACTGATACGACAATCACCTATTGCGGTTTAGCTGCGGTCCGGATAGCAGAACGTGAGGTCCGAATATTCATTCCTGTCCACTTCCGTGTGGAGCACAGGCACTAGTCCACCGTCATGCAGTGATACGCTAAGATCACCGCAACAGCGTATGGTAGGTAGTTGATAAGTAGCGGGGCAGTCCATGCTTGTGGATACCGGGAACATGACCGCAGGACGCTAAACCGGGGGTATGCTGAACACGGATTCTCATGGACTTCGAACTTATGCTCAATGAGATAGACCCATTGAGTATAAGGTCATGTGGTAACACAATAGTACTGCATTAACGGCCGGGGTTTTTCTCAAAAAAAAAAAAAAAATTAGACTCTTATAAGACCAATTAACTATCGTCGCTTTAAGTCGTTTCACCTTCCAGATTCATTATCATGTCCACATATTACGGTGAGTCGGGTAAATCTATCCGACCTATTATTTACTATCTCAAGAACTATGAGTATCTATAGCACAATATGCTCTTTTCGGTATCCATGACTTGGCCCACCCTTACCCCCTTTGCTAATCCATTGTATTGTAGCACATCCTGGAGGCTTGTTGGTCTTGGCGCTTCGTTTTTATACTGTTTGTAGTCGTTCAAGCGCTGTTGCGGGGCTTCCCGTTGCCATAACCACCATAGTCTGTCTAGCTGAACATGATGAAGCCAGAAGATTGGATCTGGAATTTTATGAGTGTTAAATGCTACCAAGTCGATGTAGATGAAGAAAGCTTACCATTGGGAGCAACCTCAGTATCAAGATCACCGACCACCTCGGTGTGAATAATGTTATGAATAACGCTTTCTATCAACCACCGAAATCTCGCATAATCTTTAGATCGGGCCAAACGTCCCATGATTTCTGGTCTAATTAGTTCTCCCGACATAGATCCGATCTCACCCGAGTCATAGTTCGTGAAGACTCTAGACAAGCAATGCGGCGAGACTGTCCCATTAGCTCCATATAGAAGTTCTACATGGGAAAATGGTCCCGACACGCAGCTCCCATAAGTGTAATGGGTACTTTGACCTCCAAACCCAAATTTATCGTCCCAGATAGATGACTCGGTTAGATTTTGCCAGTCTGATGTCCAGTCCCAGTATCTATAAGTTCACGTTAGCCCTATTGAAAGATTGTTAAACTTTAGGAAGTACGCACGGTAACTGGCCACTAAATCTGCAGTGTTGGCGTAATTTCTGTTCATAAATGTGTAACAACATCCGATGCCAAGGTAGAAATTCGGCGGACTCGTGTGCTATGGAACAACGTTAGCAATATTTCCTATACGTAAATTAAAATCCCAACTATACATGTTTTCACAGCCCGTACATGGACCCAAGTAAAATCATCAATGATCGAGCCTTTGCCAACAAGCTCAGAGCTAGTGTTATATAAACACTTTACTGCTGACATATACTCTTCTCGCTCGTGTGTTTTTAAACTTCTCCATTCCCTTCTAATAGGAGGTTCGACGCACGAAAATCCGGATGCAGAATTGGCCGGGCTAGATTGGATAAGAAAGACAGTGATGAGTCCAAAGGCTGCTAATGTTACGAAGACACAAATAGTAGTCAATATAGTATCAAGTAAATTTGTAGATGTCCGGTCCGACTTCTTCGCTCTGTCCAATGTCAGCTTGTTTCATTGTCAGCTCGTCATCAGTGGATCATGCTTACAAGACCTTCTCACTATGCTCCTCATCAGGACTGAGAGAAAAATACGTGAACGAGCTCCAAAATCCCATTGACATGCTTACGGCTAAGACAGCGGCTCTCGTGTCATAGTCAAAAGGACGAGAGTGCGAGTGGTGACATTAGCCATTAACGTTACCGTGCTCTAAAACACATGCCACCATGCCTAGAGATTAGAAAATACCAGGAATCTCTGCTTACTCAAGAGTGGGTAGTTGTGGACATCGTCCCACTGTTGTATAGAATCCGATCCCCGGTCACGACTATCCGAACCCCCGGGGTACGAGACCGCTCCCTTGTAATGATCTATGCGGATCAATTCAATATATGGTAGTACAACATTTGAGTGTCTTACACCTTGACGCTCTTTACGGCGTATTTCATCCGTACTTTGCGGGGAAATCTGCACGACCACTAGTATGCTAGTGGAGCAGCCGTGAGGTGTAAAGCTGAATTCTTCCAGATTATGACTAATCTCGAAATCCGGGAGATTGCCTTTAAGTCGGTCTCGGAGTTAATCTGAAAAGATGTCCACGCGGACCATGCTTGCAGCAACTGCATGAGAGATGTCCAAAGTAGCGGTCTATTAGTCCTTAACTGCGGAGAAACATCCTACTGGTCGAACGAAACCCAAATCCATATCACTTCTAGGTTCTACAGCATGCGCATGCATCGACGATAACAACGAATCACACTGTTGTCACTCATTCATGGCGACCCGTTTCCTCGTATGCGAAGCAGTGGGGTGAGCTAGGAAGAGGAAGGAGAGATTGTGGAAAAGAAAGGGCCTACCCTGGTATAGGCTTACGGAGAAGAGTGAGGAGTATTTATACTAAATATCTGTGTCGAAGTATTAAAAACAAAAAGTATATAAAATCGGGCTTGTCTGGTGTGAAAACATAGCTGTTTACCCAACTACAACATAGCATTTCGGATATTAACTTTGGCTTCACCTCTTCTTCCCAGTATTTCGTTACTAGTAACATTTAAAAGCAATCATGCAATTCAAGGCCGCTCTTGTTCTTTTTCTTAGTGCTGGTGTCTTAGCCGGCCCTATTCTAATGCCGTAAGTAGCTTCATGGAGCCATATAATTTTAAATATAGTTGAAGTAATTAGCTAATTATGAGCATAGTGTTCGTGACCTATCCCGAGATCATTTATAGCAAAAGACTAAAATTATATAATCTAGAGTGGAACTAGCACCATTGGCACAAGGGCTGTCGAAGTCGATGACTTAATAGATGACGCTCAGATCTATACCATTGATACTAAGGCTGCCGAGGTCGACAACTCAGATGATGCCCAAATCTATACAATCGACACCAAAGCCGCTGAAGTCGATGACTCCGATGACACCCAGATTTATACTATTGATACCAAGGCTGCCGAGGTCGACGATTCAGATGATTCACAGATCTATACCATCTCTACCAAAGCTGCAGAAGTCGAAGACTCAGATGACGCTCAAATCTACACCATCGATACCAAGGCCGCTGAGGCTGATGCCTAAGCTAGCCCCGGCCGATACAGAAGGGGTATGTCTCATGATGTCTTCTTAATCTGTTCGAGACTACAGCATTTTCATGGTATGGAACGTAATCTAATATTGAGGAATTAGAACCTGCTATTAATGCAAGCCACTCGCTCACCACTTGTGCAGAAAAACCCAACATAATTCTGCTTTTAAGGCACCTGGAATGATCTGAATGCTTTGGCTTTCACAGCAATTTACGGGTTCGTGACGAAGTTTACGTGTTACAGGCCACGATACACTCATTTAACGACAAAGTTTCTCATGTTGAATTCCCCTGATAATGATCACACACTTAGTTATTATCTCAATACATTCAATGACTAACTATAGTTTATTTAATCACGGGATACACTTTTGTAAACTTGAATCTTTCGCTTTAGTGACAAGTACTATTAAACGCAATGTAATTGTTAGCCTTAATCTAGAATGCAAGATCTTATTATATGGCCTCTAGTGTCGTGGCGGTCGAAAGATACCTTTTTTTCCATCTTTAACACATTATTTTTAGTACTCTTGTACGTAACTATTAGGTCTTGCATTTTCCCCAGAGTACCTCGTGCGAACACTTGTTTTGCGGGGTAACCTAGCGTCCTTCGGTCTAGACACAGGGCTTGAACTACTAAGGGGTAGTAGATGGAGTAATGCGGAGTGGAGAGGGGGGTCCAATTGGAGCAAAATGGGGGTCGCGCTTTGGAGTTAAGAACCCCGCAAAACCTATGTGAGAGAGATGAGGATAGGGGATAGCAAGGTGCGCCTTGAATCAATACCAATATTCACCACAAGGAGGAGGAAACTAGACATAAGAACTTAGGGCACTTGACACTGTTGTTGGTGGAGGCTACCTACTGCTAAATGCCTAGTTTAAGCTAGGTATGTGGAATAGGTATTACCCGGCGTGTTGCCCGGCACCTGCTCTCCGCAACTCGACTATATAAAGCTTTATTTAATGAGACGCTCTGTTGCCCCAGGTTTTGTTTTCTACATTGCAGATTTGGTCTAGAACATCCTACTATCAAAATGTTGGGTAAGATGAGAGTCGCATCCTTCATTGTTGCTGCTGCAGTTGTGCAAGCATCATCATGTCATAAACATCCTTCTCCAATCAAAATTCTTCAGGGTGGCTGTAAGTCTTGCGCACTATTCCCCTTAGCCGATCGAGTAACATGAGAAAACAGACAATTCCACATACGCTATTCTTGAATTCAACCCTTACGTTACACCAAATACTCTTGAAGTGGTTAAATACTACGACACGTTTGATCGCAACCTTAAAGCGTGGCTTAATAGACACCCTGACAATCCTAGTGGGTCCTTAGTACTCTGCATCACCATCGTATTATTAAAACACTAAACAGGCATTATTCTCGGAGTAAACGATAATGCCCACCCCAATAAGCCCGGCTATATGACGTCGTACCATCTTGATCGTGAGACAGGAAAACTCACTTTCATAGATAGTGTCGACACAGGAGGATATCCCGTTCCCGACTATAGTATCGCCGCGGCTCATGGGGCCTTCTTTGCCAATGGCCTCGTAGCTGGGGCGACGAATTATTATGGGCAATCCGCCGCAACCTTTAGATTTGACCCGGTCACCGGACGTTTCGGAGACCAAATCAACACTAATGGAATTTTGGATTTCCCGGGGTACACACCTGTTCCGGGCCAGATTGGCAACGCAGGAGACGATACTACGTCTCAAGCCACGTCTCACCCGCATATGATTGCTCCTCACCCGTGGCTAAAGGTGTTGTATATCCCAGACCTAGGGGAAGACAGACTCAAGTAGGCTATCTCGACTTGATATCTTGGTGAAATGGTGCTTACAATGGAATTAGGCTGTACAAGATCGGTGATGATGGCGTCCTGAGTAGCTTTACATATTATCAACTGCCGTATGGCCATGGACCAAGACATGTCACTATTGATCCTACTGGACAGACATTGTACCTCTTGTTTGAACTTGCTACTCTGGTGAGGACTTACAAGATCGACCAGGAGAGCGGAGAGCTTACACAAAAGGGCGCAGAGTGAGTCACAAACATTACTTGTCAAAATTAAAGGATCTCGGTAGCTAATTACTCTGGACGTAGTTTACCAATTTATAACCCCCTAACACGACTTTCTCGCTCAATATCAGCGCCGCCGAAGTACACGTCAGCAACGATGGTAGATTCGTCTATGCTACTCAGCGCAACTTAACTTCTGCTTTAGTCATTGAGCCCAATGATGTCGGTGAAATAATTTTTCGTCAACCCGATATTTACCCTCCGGTTGATAGATCAATGGCTAACTTCACAATTCTGGATAGCCATCCGACATCATCGCTGTGTATGCCGTTTCGCCCGTCAATGGTACTCTAACGAGAATCCAGAGTGCTATGTCCGCTCCTGGTGGGCGTCAGCTTCGAGCTATGAAGCTTTCCCCCATTGGGCTCACTGGCGTAGCTGGTGGGCAAGTGAGTCTCTTCCCAGAAGCACAAATAATCTATCAGCTGCTAAATAGCCACTAGGATTATATCATTACCGGCGGTGTCGCATCAAACAATAGTTTCATCTTTAAACGTGACCGAGCCACAGGTATGTTAGATCTAGTCGCAAGTGCAGAAGGGACATACCAGCCTTCTACTTACTTGTGGCTATGAGCTTGGAATTCATGGAGATGAATCTTATATGGATCGCCATATTAAAAGGCAACGAAATCAAAGTTGAGCGCCTTTATATTTATCATTATAGAAAATTTCTTCTTATGTGAGATCAAGTACCAATGACTTAGGCGTAATTAAGGCGAAAGAGACTAGTACTTCATAGTCCGCTCAGATATATGATTGAGTTTGCCGGTCTCAAATTACCTTTATCATGTAAACATAGGACATATATACCTAGATAGTTATCATGACTTCATCGCCTAGCTATGACGCGCAAAATCCGGGAGCACCGGGAAGATCAATACTTTGTGATTTATAACTTTACCAGAGACGGCGACTGCAATTCGAACTTCTTAGGTGAAATGATCGAGACCTAGTTATAATTATTAAAATAGGCGAGATGGGGTATCACTATCACGCAGGCAAACGCAGCAGTCTTGCAGACCCGGTAGAATATAAGCCGGCAGTCTACAAGAAGGGACTTAGCTATAAAGGGCCACCCTTCACCTTCAAGCCCGTCGAGTGGGAAAGGCTGGCAGCAGACCGCATGTCAGCGGATAGTAAGGGATATGTGGTCGGATCGGCGGGAACAGGAGAGACAGTTCACAAGAACCGTGCCGCGTTTGCTAGATGATCCATCATTCCGAAACGTCTCGTGAAGACCAAAAGCCTCCGGGACCTCTCGGCCAGTGCCTTGGGCCAGAAATTTCCGTTCCCTATTGCGTGTGCCCCCTGTCGGTGTGCAAAGAATATCCAATCCGGATGGAGAAATGGCTGCTGCAGCGGCGGCGGCGAAGCAAAAGGTTCCCTATATCATGAGCACAGCGAGCAGTACAAGCATTAAGGATGTCGCAAAAGCTAACGGCGATGGAGTGCGTTGGTTTCAGATGTACTGGCCACCAAACGAACAAAATGACATTACGGTATCACTGCTTGACCGGGCTCAAAAGGCCGGATTCTCTGTCCTATTTGTCACCCTTGATACGTATATACTGGGATGGCGCCCAAGCGACATGGATAATGGGTAAGAAATTTGATATGTTCCGGGGTTTTCCTGACGCATGTGTGAGATTAACCTCGACTTCAGATATAATCCCTTTCTAACTGCCTCCAGCAACGGCGTCAGCGACGCTATCACTTGTGCTTGCTCGGGCGAAGTCGTGACCGGGTGCAACCCCCAGCTACGGGATTTGAAAGCCTGTCCCGACGACAACAACGGCGCGTGCGTCAACCTCCTTCGACCGGATCGAAACGCGACCTCCACGGTGCTATTCTTTGCCCCGTGCCAGGGGGCTGCTTACACGTTCCCACACGATAACGATGCTAACAGGTGGGGCCAGTGTCAGAGCGGTGATATTATCTGCTGCGTCGGCAAGGGCTGCCCCCCTAATCCAAAGCAACCCGTCAACCCCCGAGGCGGGTAAATTTACCGAAATTATAGGGCGTCACAAGACCGATGCACTAGCAGGTCAATTGCGACGAGCAGCCGACGGCTGCGCTTATTGCTGTATTCTGTAATAGGTACCATAGCCCTAATGTACTGCTATCTCAATTACGGAGGGCCTACGGCCGCTCATATCGCTGTAGCTTGTAAAGGTTATGGTCCTCAGTGATCCGTTACTCTGCATATAAGATGTAGGTACTCGATGGAAGCGAGAGTACCTCTGTCATAAGGCCTAGTACCTGCATGGAGTGACCCATTTCTGGATATACTGCCCTCTCCTCGACGTGTCAAGGGCTCCGAGCACGGGGAAGAGAGACCTAGCATTAACATCGCCAGAGGGGCATGGCTGCAGCCTACTGGTGAGAAAATACCTGCTTGTTATGGTTCCCTCCTTCTCGTACCAGTATCTAGCTCCTCAGTGCAACGAGATCTGCACTATTATTAGAGTTGGTTCAACAGTGTTTTAGATAGTTTGGCCAAAGAATGCCTATACATGGAGTGATAAAGTAGTATCAACCAGCTGCGTAACCTTGGCCTCATGCTTGAGCTGCTGCTGCGGCGACTGCAGCTGTCCTACCACTGGGTCTCCTCGCTCTCTTTCTTGTGGGAGCTGCTGGTTTTGTAATACCGCCGTCTTGCGTCTTCCGTGGGCGACCCCATTTCTTAGGCGCGTCGGCAGCCGAAGGTGCATTGCGCGGCGGTGGTGCGGCTGGAGGGCCTCTCAGCATGCGAGTCCGCGTTCCCCGGGCGGCTGCCGGTGGAGGTGGTAGCGGAGGATTGGCATTCCTTACTGCTATCCTCGCACTGCGCCGTGGTGGTGGCCGTGGTGGTGGTGGTGGTGCAGCCGCAACCTCTGCCGGCTGGAACTATTGACGAGGGCGTCTACGGCGGCGTGGTGGTGAAGGGTTGGCATTCCTTCCCGCGATCCTCGCACTGCGCCGTTGTTGTTGTTGTGGTGGTGGTGGTGCAGCTGCAACATCTGCCGGCTGGGACTGTTGGCGTGGGCGGGGCCGCTCCTCCACCTCCTGCACAGCTTGGTTTTCAAGTTCATCTGCAGCACCCGAGAGCCCGTCCTCGGAAGCATCAGCAGGCTTAAAACCAACGTGCCACGGTCCGTTAAAAAGATCCCCCTTTACCCACTCCGGTTGAGCGGGTCTCGGCCTTGGTGGCGAAGTGGGGGGAATAGCCTCGAGGGCGTCCACCTCGGAGGGCGTGAAGTCCATGTCATCCGTGTTCAGGGGGGTCAGGTCTTCGGGCTCCGGTGACGGGCTCTCATGACGCCATTTCCACGTGCGCATCCAGTCGCCTCTTTCTTTCCACCACTTGATTACTTGACTATCCTCGTCAGGGTTCGACCGTCCCCTTTGCTCCACCGGGATGCGATGATCTCTCTCCCTGAATTCCAACTTTTCGGCGGCGAAGATGAACCACGGTCTGGATATGATGAACGATTCAGCCTCAGAGGCGGAAGAATCATCTCGAAGGTGGGAGCTTGGAGGAGGCGGAGTGTGCTCGCCGTAGGCGAGATTTCCGCGTAGCTGCACCGCCCGGTTGATCGGGTGCCGCGGGTCTGAGGGAGGCGGATCGGTGGAAGGCTACCACTTCCACTTCCAATGCCAGACGTCGTCGTTGGGCTGTCTATTGACGCGGCCGGGGATCCCCCACTCGGGGTTCCAGATGCCGAGGCGCTGCCATCGCTTCCTGATATTGCGCCGGACAATGACGTCGCGTCTCTGGTAGCCTCTTGGCCTTTTTAAGAGATTATGGACGTGTGAGTTGGCGCTCCCAGCCTTCCAGAAACTGGTCCCCCAGAAGGTGCTCAACCGGTCGTGTTCCCGTTCCACCTCGTTGCAATAGCGGACGCCAGGACTGTAGACACCGATGCTTTCTAGCGTTTCCACGACACTTTGCGTTTCGTTGTCGTTCAAAGGCTTGCCGAGAAGGTCCTTGAATTCTTCTAAGACAGGCCGAGCTAGGACTGGGTGGTGCAGTGCTTCTTCGGATTCGGATTCGCTCGAGGACACGTAAGGTGGCGGGTCATCGCGCTCGAACCGGTTGTTCAAGGAACTGTTGAGATGGTTCGGGTTGGCGGCCAGTTGCTCGAGAGTTGGCAGCGCGCGCGCCGTTATTGCAGTCTGGAACTGCGACAAACCAGAAAATGGCGGCATGGTCGTCGCTGCGCAGTCGCGTGCAAAGCATAGAGGAATGCGATGGTGACGATAGCTCCAAATGTAGAAGCGATGGTAAGATGGGAAGAATCTCTGCCAAGGGGGGCGGCTGCTTGGCCTCTAATTTCCGCAATTTAGCACTCTTTGTTCCAGCGGGGAAAATCCGTTACCAGCCAACTTCGATCATTAGCGCTTGGACAAAGCCCCCGGGGCGAGGTGGGGGGAGGGAGTGTTCGCGAATACGTAGTAGGATTATTGTACTACGCGCATAGTACCGTCTCATTGCCTATATACGTTGACATGTGCAGCATTTCAGGCAGCCTGCTCAAAAATTGGTGATCGCAGCTGGGAAATCTGTGAAATTGGACTGCGCATCTACGGCTTCAAAAGTCAACGCTTCCCTTGCCGTTAGCTAAACACGTTAAAATCCACTGCTACTCGCCTTCTCCTCCCTTTGTTCACATTATGGCTCGAAACTTGGCGGCCAACGACAGACCCCTCTTCCATCTCGTCCCAGTCCCAGGCAGTCAGGCTGCTGAAGAGGCCCTCTCACATTCCGATAATCGAAGGTTTGTTTCGCTTAGTGCCAGAAACAAGCCGGGGCTCGAGATTGGCTTCCATGTTCCTCTGTTCTCTCACGGCCATGTGATCACCAGGCTCGGGCGCAACACCGACCTGATCCTCCGTGAGAGCTACTCAACTGTTCACGTGGCGTTCGAAATGCACCCTGAAACATTGGTTGTGATGCTGTCCGTTCGGACGAAGCGGGTCTCGTCTGTCAGTATTGACTTATCTGAACAGGGGCAAAATGGACAAGCGATCTCCGGAGACTGTGCCATCCTCTACGGACAAGAATACCGCATCACGATTGCGTCTTATAAGTTCGAGTTGGTCTGGCGACCTACTGAGGGGCCGGACCGGGTCCAATCTCTCAAGGAGCTGGCAATTAGGGGCTATGAAGACTCTATGCAACGGTTAAAGGATGTCAGGTCGCGCGACCTGTCGATCCCCGAGAGCTCCACGGCCAATTCATGGTATATGACGCGGCTTCAATCTGCGAAAGCGCCCCTGTTTACAGAGCTTAAGGGCTGCCGGGTTCTTATCGGGGAGGGCGGGTTGGGCAAGGTGTACAGGACAGTCGATCAGGCATCTGGCAACCCCTTTGCAGTCAAGGAGGCCAATCTTAGACGACAGGCAGGCGTGGATCCGGAGGCAGCACGGACTGCTCTACACAGGGAAGTCAAGATCATGGAGACGGTCTCACATGTAGGTCTTCACTTTTTTTTTGAAGTCCACTCCGCCTCTCCTGATTCTAACATAGGCCAGGCCCACATCATTGAATGCTTAGGGACGAAGGACTTCGACACCGAGAGGCCGCTCATCTTTATGCCCTTACGCCAGGGGAGCTTGCACTCGCTTGTCCAAGGGGGAAAAGCGTCCCACGCGCTCTACAATCAAGTCCTGGATCAAATGCTGAGGGCCCTAGACTACCTCGCCTTCTGCAAGTACTGTCATAGGGATGTCAAGCCTCTGAACATCCTCTACCAGATCTTGGGCTAAGACAAGTACCTCTTCTAGCTTGCGGATTTCGGCCTCGCTAACTATTTTCGAAACGCAAAGACCTTTTGCGGCACCAGCTTATATCTAGCTCCGGAACTCTACGACGACCAACCCCAGACCCTAAAGATGGACATATGGTCCCTTTTTGTGACAATGGCAGAGATCCTCCCAGACTACGACTTCCCGCCGAAGACTGTAACCAGTCCTAGCTACATTATACAGGCCGTCCAAAAGGCCGCGGCCGCTGGCTACTCACAGCTTTAGCCTATGGCAAGGATAAACCGGATGCTTCGGGCATCGGCGGCGCAGATGCTCGCCACCTTCTTTGACAGGAAAGGTTTGACCACCCCGAGGCACCAAATCCCACCCATCGAACCGGACGTGCCGCAGCCGGCAACCATACCCCTCGACGCGCAAGCCGCACCTCGGCCGGCGCCTCCGCCCATCATCGAGTACCCTCGGCGCCGGCACCAACAGCCGCACCGGCCCGCGCCGTCACCAGGCACCCTCCCAAACCGCCTCCCGCAGAGGCCGCTGGTGCAGCAGCCTATACACCCCCAGAGGAACGGCATCAGAAATGAGGCGCCCCTAAAGGCCAGGCCGCAGGCGCAGCTACTGCAGGCGACGCGGGTGATGCAAGCACAGGCTGAAGGAATTCAGCCACAGGTGTTGGACAGGCGGCCGCAGGAGAAAGAACTACCGGTGCAACCAAAACAACCAAAGAAGAGCCGACTGCCCGCTCTGAGAGGTGCGGGGTCGGCTCGCGATCTGGTTTGGGCCCAGGATGCAGATCCAAGTGAGATCACGACACCTCACCTCCCTGGCATGTTCCCATAACCACGGAGGTGTTAGGCAGGTTTATGCTGTTGAGGTCAGCCGGTGCTGTGCCTGTGGCTTGACGAAGGACTGAGCTTACCGTCGTACGCAATATTGAACAAAGTCTCGAAGAACTTGGTGAGGCCATCGTTGTCGAAGTAAGAAGAAAGTCCTTCTTTCTGGGCAATAGGGAAAACCTTATCGTTAAATGACCAGTTTCTGTACGCCGAGCTCCTTGCGAATCAAGTCGAAGGGGATTGACAAAGCCTGGCCAGTCAGGTTCTTGATGTCATCGAATATGTACTACGGGAGCGGCCAGGTCTGCGGGGGCGACGGATCTGGGTCTTCCTGGACAACACGGGGGTGCTAGACTGCCGGTATGTAACAGGATTTGTCAGGTTTTTCGCTCTGGGTATCGAGCTGGCATTTATTAAGGGAAGGACGATAATATACTGCCATGAGCGCTCCAAAGCCGCGGAAGTGATTATAAGGTTAGTGAGCTTGACTAGCTAGGGAGTGACGTCAAGGCCTACTCTAAAGCCTCTAGTCTTAGGGATGCAGAGTCTAGCTCTGATTTGAGTATGCAGATTAACTGAGGGTATCCCCCTCTAGCTGACCTGAGAGTAACTCTATTTTTACAGCTGCCAAACCAAGTACTTTTTTATACAGGCGGCTACGCCGCAGCGGCTGCGCCGCGAGAATCCAAAGTTCTTCCCCTTGTAAATTGTTTGACCTCGGAAAGGTATACGCTCCGCGCCGGCCTCTACTCCAGAAAGAGTATAATAAACTCGTCTTAATCTGCCGCTCGCCTTTTAGGCTTACGAGGCTTTTGTTATTTGGCTAAGTACTTTTAAGTACTTTTTTTCAGCTGTTGTTAGCTGTAAAGTAGAGTTACTCTCAGGTAAGCTAGGGGGGATACCTTCAGCTTGTCTAATCTCTCCTCTGATTCTGTTGGGGTAGAATGTGGAACCCAGAGAACCTATAGGCCCAGATAAGAATTGTACCCATGTCCTTCGGGACACAACCAGTCATGGTACAATTTCGATTTTAAATAAGCGCTAATTATTGCGCTGGCAGGGTTGCCAATAGTGTTAAATTTAGTGATTTCAAGGCTAGGCTATAAAAGGGAGCTTATAAGGTATCTGCGTAATAAGCGCATATTATAGCCTATAATAGCTAGTGTAATAAATACACTAGTTTTATATTTATTTTATATAAGGTATAAATGTATACTATATAGTTAAAAATTAAAAAAAAAACAATTACTTTAATAATAGTTAATAAAAGTATTAAATATAATAAATATAATATATATAATAAATATAATAATATTTAAGGTTAAAAAATTAATATTATTAGTTTAATATTTAATAATAATAATATTAATATTAATATTAAAATATTAAAAATATTAGTAAATATTAATATTAATATTAGTTTTTAAAATCTTAAAAAATTAAATTTAAATAAGTAATTTAAATATAATAAATATAATATATTAAAAAAAATTATATTAAAAGTAATTTATTTTAATTTAATAAAAATAATAAAAATATATTTATTATAATATTATTATAAAAAATTAATATATTAATTAATATATAACTATATTAATAATAATTATAAAAAATATTATTTATTTTAGTTTTAAATAATTTAATTTAATAAAATAACGTATTTTTTATATAAGTGGATTATTTACTTTTATATAAAATTTATATATTAAAACTTTAACAACTTTATTAATTATATAGCTATTAATATATAATTTAAAAATTTAAGCTATTAACTTAATAAAAAATTTAAATATATTTCTTATAATTTTATTATTATTTTATTTATAGCTATATTAAAAACCACGCTAAAATTTTAGCGCGGTTTTTATTTTATTAAAAAGGAAAATAATATTAAAATAATAAAAAATATATTTAAATTCCTTATTAAGTTAATAGCTTAAATCTTTAAATTATATGTTTATAGCTATAAAATTAATAAAGTTATTAAAGTTTTAATATAACGCATTTTTTATATAAATAAACCACTTATTTAAGTAAACCACTTTAATAACTTATATAAAATTTATATATTAAAACTTTAATAACTTTATTAATTTTATAGCTATAAATATATAATTTAAAAATTTAAGCTATTAATTTAATAAAAAATTTAAATATATTTTTTATAACTTTACTATTATTTTATTTATAGCTATATTAAAAACCACGCTAAAATTTTAGCGCGGTTTTTATTTTACTAAAAAAAAAAATAATAGTAAAATAATAAAAAGTATATTTAAATTCCTTATTACGTTAATAGCTTAAATTTTTAAATTATATATTTATAGCTAGAAAATTAATAAAATTATTAAAGTTTTAATATATAAATTATATATAAGTTATTAAAATAGTCCACTTATATAAAAATATATATTAGCTTTAAATAATAAAATATTAATATTTTTAGCTTTTACTTTTATAAAGCTTAATAATATAAAATCTTTAATAAAAAAATAATGAACTAATAACGTAAGTAAAAATATTTTTTTATTTATATAATAATTTATAATATTATATTTTAAAATATTATAAAATTAAAAAATAATATAATAAAAGCGTTAAAAAATAATAGTTTTAATTATTTAATAATATAAAAACCTTTAATTAATAAATATAATAATGTTTATTATTTAAAAACTTATAAGTATTATTTAATATAATTAGTTAAAAAAGCTATATTATATATAAATAAAAAAATTATAAAAAAAACTTTAAAATAAAACTTTTAAAAAAATTAAATATATATAATAATAAATAAAAATAATTTTATAATTATTATATAATTAATTTACTTGCTTAATTAAAATAAATTAAAATAATATAGCTTATTTTAAATTATTAAAAAAAAACTAATAAAAAAGTATATAATAATAAAATATTTTAATTTATATTATTTATTATAAAACTTAAAAAATTATTAAAATAAAAGCGTAAAAATGTTTTTAAAATTTATAATATTATAAAACTTAATATTTAATATATTTTTTAAAAAAGTAATTAAAATTTATTAAAGCTAAAAAAACTTAATAATAAATTTAATATAATATATTATATAAGCATTTCGCGTATATAAATATTTCGCGCACTTTTTTACACTTTTATATATGTTTTTTTTAATATATTTTAATAATTAATTATGCTTATATTATATATAAAAAAACGTGCAGCTTATATTATAAACTATTAAATATAATAAAAACCCTTTTATATAATAAGTTATAAAATTTTTTAATATTTTTTATATAACGCTTTATAGTTAATATAATAAAATATTTTTAAAGTAAATAATATATTTAAAAACTTGTTAATAAATATAATATAAAAAAAAATTAATCGTATAATATATATTTAACTTAAATATATAAGCATTTTTATATTAATTAAATAATATTAAAAATATAACTAATTAATTATTATATAATTATAATATATTATTTATTAAAGTTAACTAAGCTTTAATTTTTATATAATAATAATAATTTATTTTTTATATATAACGTATTTCCCACATGAGTGGACCACTCACTTAAGTGGACCACCCCGAATTCTTATATAAAATCTATATATTAAAACTTTAATAACTTCACTAATTTTATAGCTATTAACATGCAATTTGGAAATTTAAGCTATTAATATAATAAGGAATCTAAATATATTTTTTATAATTTTACTACTATTTCCTTTCTTAGTAAAATGAAAATCGCGCTAAAATTTTAGCGTGGTTTTTAGTACAGCTATAAATAAAATAGTAGTAAATTTTTGAAAAATATATTTAAATTTTTTATTATATTAATAGCTTAAATTTCCAAATTACATGTTAATAGCTATAAAATTGGTAAAGTTATTAAAGTTTTAATATATAGATTTTATATAAGAATTTAAGGTGGTCCACTTAAATAGGTGGTCCACTTATATAAAAGATATATTATTTTAATTATTAAATTAATTATTAATAAGTTTTATATAAAAATTTAAATATATATTAAGCTTAGTTTATTTTTATATATAATATAATTATATTTAAAAATATATTAAAAAGAAATATTTATAACTTTAATAAAACTAGTTTTATAATAAATAAAATATTATTTAATAATTATAAAAAATTAAAAGCTATATAATAAAGTAATTATAAATAATTAATTATAATTTAAAGCGTTAAATTATATAATTATATTATTTTATTATATATTATTTTAATAAAAAAACCTACTTTTTATTTTAATATAAAAATAGTAAATTATTATATAATTAAGTTTTTATAACGCATTTTTTATATAAGTGGACCACTTTAATAACTTATAAAAAATTTATATATTAAAACCTTAATAACTTTATTAATTTTATAGCTATAAACATATAATTTAAAGACTTAAGCTATTAACTTAATAAGGAATTTAAATATATTTTTTATTATTTTACTATTATTTTTCTTTTTAATAAAATAAAAACCGCGCTAAAATTTAAGCGTGGTTTTTAATATAGCTATAAATAAAATAATAGTAAAATTATAAAAATATATTTAAATTCTTTATTAAGTTAATAGCTTAAATTTTTAAATTATATATTAATAGCTTTAAAATTAATAAAGTTATTAAAGTTTTAATATATAAATTTTATATAAGTTATTAAAGTGGTTTATTTAAATAAGTGGTTTATTTATATAAAAAATGCATTAACTATAAAAAATGGCTAAATAATAAATAAACAAGGTTTAAATTAAATTTAATATTTTAATAAATATATAATTAATTATATAAAAAATAATTACTGCTTTTTAATTTTAAATAATAATAAAAGCTATTATTTTTATAAATTTAAATTATATATTAAAAAATATAATAATATTACGTTTTATATACTTTTATATTTATTTTATAAAGATTAGCTTTTTAATATTAAATGTTTTAGTTTTTTAAAATATATATATAATAAAAAAACCGATAAATTAATGTAAATATATATTACGCACGTTAAAAAAAAGATTTTTTAGCTACGTTTTTTAAAATAACTATATAAAATTTTAATAATTAAATTAAATATTTAAGCAAGTTTTAAATAAACTATCTTTATTTTATACGATTTAAAATATATTATTTTATAGCTTTTATTAAAAATTTTAATTAAAATATTATTAAAATTATTTAATAAACTTTAAGTTTAAATATTAAAAACGTTATATAATATTAAAAATATAACATTATAAAGCTAATATATTAAAAGAAAATTATATAATATTAATATAATTTTTTAATAGCTGTTTTATTTATAATTAATTTAATTATAAAAGGTATAATAATATTAAAATATTAAATTATATTATTATAAAAAAAAATTGCTTAACTTTAAAAAATAAATTATAAATTAAGCCGACGTTATTATATAAAAAATAAATATATTTAAAATAAAAAATTATTTATTATATAATAAAAACAAGATTAAAAAGTAAAAAAAGCTATTAAAAAGTAAATATTACGTAAAACTTAATTAATATATTATTATATATAAAAAAATCTAACGTAAAAACAACGTTATAAAACTTATAATAAACTTAAATATAATGTTTATATATATTAAAATAAAATAAAATTATTTAATAAAAACAGCTATAATAAAAAATAATTAATTAATTTTTTATATTATAGTTAAATTATTTTAATTTTATATATAAAAGTATAAAAAAGTGCGTAAAATGCTTATATATATAAAATGTTTATATAATATATTAAATATTTAATAATTTAGCTATAATATATTAAAGCGACTTAAAATAACTAAAAATTTAATTATAAAGCTATTTAAATAATAATAAAATTAAAATTAAGTTTAAAAAAATATATTTATAAAATAAAAAAATAAAACTAGCTAAAAATTAATAAAAAAAGTAGTGCTAAAAATAATAATAATTATTATTAAAATAAATATTTTATAAATAATTAACGAACTAAACGCAGCTTTTAATTTATTAATTAAGTAGTTAATAAAAATAATAAATAAAACAACGCTTAAAAAACGCTGAAAAAAAAGCTATTAAACGCTTATTTAATAGTTATTAAAAGTTATAGCAGTAAAAAAGCAAGCTAAAAGATTATATAAAAAATTTAAAAATAAAAAAATTATTATAGCTTAATTAAAGCTTAAAAAAAAAGCAAGCTTTTATTAAAAAAATAATTAAAGCTTAAAAGTAAAGCTAAAAAAAAGCTTTAATAAAAGCGTTGAAAAATTTAAAATTATTATAAAACCTAGCTAAATAAGCTAGGTTAATATATAAACCGGCTTTAAAAATCGCAGGAATTTTACTACTAGGTAAATTAAAAAAAAACTTATAATTATTAACACTTTTTTAAAAAAAAGCAGCCTTATTAGTAAAATATTTTTTTTAATATTACGAGTAAACTTAACTAATATTTTAATTAAAAACTTAATATATAATAACTATTAACGTTTTAAAATAAACACGCTAATTAAAACTAAAAATATAACGTTATTAATTTAATTTTTAGCTTTTTTAAAAAGCTTAAAAAAGTTAAAAAAACTTTTAAAAGCTAAAAATTAATCGCGCTAATATATATAATAAAAAAGGTTTTTTTAAAAAAGCTTTATTATTATATAATAAAAGTGGTTAAAAATAAAGGCCTTTTATTTAATAATTAAATAAGTAATAAAAAAAACAAGTCGATTAATATAAAAATTAAGCTAATAATAAAAGTTATTAAAATAACTATTAATAAAAAAAGTATTATTATATTATTATAACTTAATATTATAAAAGCTTTTAATTTTATTAATAAAAAATAATTAATATATATATTATAAAAAAAAAGGCTTTTAATAAATCTATTTATAACTTTATAAGTTTATAAAATAGCTTTAAATAATTATGTTTATTAAATTTAAAAAAAAAAAACTATATTTAATAAAAGGGTTATATTTATGCTGCAAATAGCAGGCGACGCAAAAATCTCACTAATAGTAATAAATAACCTATTTATTAAAAACGCAATAAACGCGCAACTAAGACCTACTAGCGACGCAATTATAACTTAGCAGCGTTTTTATAAAAAACGCATTATTAAAAGATTTACAGGTTTAAAAAATGCTATAAATAAAATATTAAAACTTATACTATAGCTAATATTAAATAATAAAATAAAAAAAAAACTCTTTTTTTAAAAAAACGTAAAAAAAATATAGCTATTATATATAATTTAAAATATTTATATAAAACAAATTAAAAAAAAATACGCAGTAATTACTATAAAGTTAACTAATAAAAAATAAATAGCTAAAATAATAAAAAATAATAAAAAAAACCGATTATTTATATATTATAATTTAAATAAAGCTTTATAAAAAGTTTTTAAATAAGCGCTTATTTTAATAATAATAAACTTAACTAAAAGCTAGGCATAAATAATAGTAGCTATATAATTAAATTATATTAATAAAGCTAGGCTTATAAAAAATAATAAAAAGATTTTAATTAAAATAAATAATTAATTAAATAATTTAAAAAAAAAAACGCTAATAAATATTATAAAGGCTATAAATATAGCTTTAACTAAAAATAATATAATAATAGCTAAAAAGCTATAAAGCAACGATATAATAATTATATTTAAAAACGCGGTGCTTAAAAAAGTTAGTAATAAAAAATAAATTATTAAAGCTTTTTAAAAAAACATAAAAATATAAAGCAAAAAAATTATAATAATAATTAAAAAAATATTTATAAAGTAGATTTAAAAAGTATATTTTAATAAAATATTATTATAGCTATTATATAATAAATATTTAAAAATTACGCAGTATAAAAAAATAATATTAAAAAATATAAAAATAAAATTTATTTTTATTATAATATATTTAAATAATTTTACAGCAGCTAAAGCTATTTATAATAATAGCTTAATATAAAAAATATAGCTGTTTAATTATAAACTTTTTATAAAAAAACTAAAAGTTATATAATATTATAACTATTATAAATTTAAGTATATTATAAAATTTTGCTTAAAAAACGCTAAATATAAGCACTATATTATTTTTAAGCATTAAAAAAATAAAAAAAAATATTTTATAAAAAAAACAAGAGCTAAAAAAAAAATATAAACTATAATAATAATTATATAGCATAAAATAAGCTATATAAAAAAAAAAGCAAAAAAAATAAAAAAAATAAAAGCTATATATATACTGCGGCTTAAAAGCTTTTAAAACGTAAAAAAATTAGCAGCTATTAATAAAATAGCTTTAAATAATAAAATATTAATATTTTTAGCTTTAGCTTTTATAAAGCTTAATAATATAAAATCTTTAGCAAAAAAGCAGTAAACTAATAGCGCAGGTAAAAATATTTTTTTTTTATGCAATAATTTATAATATTATATTTTAAAATATTATAAAATTAAAAAATAATATAGCAAAAGCGCTACAAAATAATAACTTTAATTACTTAATAATATAAAAACTTTTAGTTAATAAATATAATAATATTTATTATTTAAAAACTTATAAGTATTGCTTAATATAATTAGCTAAAAAAGCTATATTATATATAAATAAAAAAATTATAGCGAAAGCTTTAAAATAAAATTTTAAAAAAAACTAAGCGTATATAATAATAAATAAAAAAAACTTAGCAGTAATTATATAATTAATTTATTTGCTTAATTAAAATAAATTAAAATAATATAGCTTATTTTAAACTATAAAAAATAAAAGCAAACTAATAAAAAAATATATAATAGTAAAAAATTTTAATTTATATTATTTATTATAAAATTTAAAAAGTTGCTAAAATAAAAGCATAAAAAAGTTTTTAAAGTTTATAGCAGCATAAGACTTAATATTAAATATTGTTTTTAAAAAAATAACTAAAATTTATTAAAGTTAAAAAAACTTAATAATAAACCTAATATAAATAATTAATAATTTAGCTATAATATATTAAAATAACTTAAAATAGCTAAGCTTTAATTATAAAGCTATTTAAATAATAATAAAGTTAAAAATAAGCTAAAAAAAATATATTTATAAAATAAAAAAATAAAATTAGCTAAAAATTAATAAAAAAAAATAATAATAAAAATAATAATAATTATTATTAAAATAAATATTTTATAAATAATTAATAAATTAAATATAGCTTTTAATTTATTAATAAAAATAATAAATAAAATAATATTTAAAAAAATATTAAAAAAAAGCTATTAAGCGCTTATTTAATAGTTATTAAAAGTTATAATAATAAAAAAGCAAGCTAAATAATTATATAAAAAGTTTAAAAGCAAAAAAATTATTATAGCTTAATTAAAGCTTAAAAAAAAAAATAAGTTTTTATTAAAAAAATAATTAAAGCTTAAAAATAAAGCTAAAAAAAAGTTTTAATAAAAATATTTAAAAATTTAAAATTGTTATAAAGTTTAGCTAAATAAGCTAGGTTAATATATAAGCTAGCTTTAAAAATCGTAGTAATTTTATTATTAAATAAATTAAAAAAAAAACTAGTAATTATTAATAAAACGTTTTTTTTTAACGCTGTTTATAAATTTAATTAATATTTTAGCTAAAAATTTAATATATAATAGCTATTAACGCTTTAAAATAAATATATTAACTAAAACTAAAAATATAATATTATTAATTTAATTTTTAACTTTTTAAAAAATATTTAATAAAAACTTTTTATTTAATAGCTTTTTAAAAATATATAAACTAGCTTTAGCTAAAAAATTAGCTATATTATATATAGCTAGCTTTATATTAAAATATTATTTAATAAAGTTTTAGCAGGCTAAAATTATTATTATTTTTAAGCTAAGTAAGCTTAAAAAAATTAAAAAAATTATTAAAAGCTAAAAGTTAAGCGCGCTTATATATATAATTAAAAAAGTTTTAAAAAAAAAGCTTTATTATTATATAATAAAAATAGCTAAAAATAAAAGCTTTTTATTTAATAGTTAAATAAGCAATAAAAAAATAAATTAATTAATATAATAATTAAGCTAGTAATAAAAGCTGCTAAAATAATTATTAATAAAAAAAATATTATTATATTATTATAATTTAATATTATAAAAGCTTTTAATATTATTAATAAAAAAAGCTAATATATATTTTATAATAAAAAAGCTATTTTTTTAAGTTATTTTCTAGGTTTATTTATTTATATTTAATAAAATAATATAACTTTATTTTAATAAAATAATATTATAGCTTATTATATTAAAAGTAAAAATATTATAAAAATTATTATTATTGCTTTTATTTTTTTTTATATATTTTAATATTATATAAAAACTTAATAATATATTTAAAGCTAATAATAATTAGTTTTATTAATAATATTAATTTATTAATATTATTATTATTATTAAATTAATTTGCTAAGCTATACTAGCGGCGCAGCTATTTTATATATTTATATTTGCAAATAAAAACTATGTTAAAAAAGCTTATATTTAGTAGGCTAGGCGCTTGCTCCACTAATTAAATAAAACACTTATATATTAAGCTTTATAGCAGCTATAAAAGGCTTGTCTTTATATACTAGGTTTTTTTGCTTAGTTAAATTAAAAAAAAATAAATAAATAAAAGCTTTTTAAAAGCGCGCTTTTAAGCTTTTAAAAAGCTTTTAGCTTACTTTAAAGCGTTAAATATAGTTTATAAACTAGGCGACTTTTACAAAGTTTACTTTAAAAAGCCTGCTATAGTTTTTAGCTTACTTAAGCCGGTGCAGCTTTTTTTAAATGCTTTTTATTTTTTTTGCTAAGTTATATATAATAAGCTTACTTATTTAAATAAACTAATAAGCTACTACTTTAGCGTTTTTTAAATTATTTATTACCGCCGTAAAGTTTACTTAAAATTTTAATATTATAAAAACTAGTTAACTTTTTAAAGTTTTTTTTTTATTAATTAATAGTTTATAATATAATATAATATAAGCTATTGTTTTTTTGCCGGCAGCGCACTTATATAAAAGCATTAAATATTTTAAAACTTTTTTTTTATATAAAAATACCTTTAAGCCGATCTTTTTAATATATACTTAAAAAATTACTAAAGCTTTATATTTTAAAAGTTTTTTATAGCGCTTTATTGCTTTTTTACTAAAAAGTATTTTAGTTATAAAATAGCTTAGTTTAAGCAGGCGTAACTGTTTTTACCTAGCAAGCCACTTATTTTACAGCGCTGTTTTAAGTGCTTTATTATTAGTTTAGCAGTTTTACCAGCTAAAAGCTTTCTGCGGTATACTAGGCCGCTTACTAAGTTGTTTTTATATTTAGCCGCGCTATTTCCATAGCTTTTTAGCATATATTATACTAGCAATTTATTAATAATTAATTTAAAAATAAAATAAAACTATAAAATATTAAAAATAATATAAAATATTTATAAAAGCTAAGCTATAAAATATAATATAAAGTTTATATTATAAAAAAATAAGCTAATATATTTTTTTAATAATAAAATAGCTTTTATTTAAATAGTTTATTTATTAAGCGTTATAGTTTATTTAATAAATAATATAAAATTTTTAAAAGTTTAATTTTATAAAAATATAAAATAAAAAAAATATTTAGCTAAGCTTAAAAAAAAATTAAATATTTAATTATATATAATAATTAAGTTATAAAATTTTATTTAAAATAATAATATAATTAAAATAAAATAAATTTATATTGTTATAGTTAAAAATATTTTAACTTATAGTATTATAATTTAATATAAGCTAATTAAAAAAAATAAAGTATAAAAAATAGCCGGCGTTTTTAAAGCGACTTAAAACTAATGTTTAAAAAAAATAATAAAAACTTTTAAAACTATTTTAATAAAATATTTAAAAACTAAAGTAAAAATTTTACTAATTAATTTATATTTTAATAATAAAATTATAGCTAATAAAAATAAAATATATAATATAATATAAAAAAAAATTATTAATTAAGCTATAAATAAAATAATAATATTATTATATATTGTTAAAAAAAATAAAAATAAAATATAAATTAAAAGCAAGCTATAATAAACTTATTATATAATAAGCTTGCTTTTAAAGTTTTAATTTATAAGTAATAATAAAATTATTAATAATAATTTATTAAAAAGATTTTTTAATACTTTTATTATTATATATTAATAAAGGTTTAAATAAAATTAATTAATAAATATATTAATATTTAATAATTTTAAATAAAAATTAATAGTTAAAAAGTTAAAATTAAATAAATAACTAAATATAAAAATTTATAAGATTATATAAATATAAAAAATTAATTATAAAGTAGCGATTTACTTATAAGTTAATAAATTTAAATTATTATAAGTTTAATAAACTATTATATAATTATAATATAAAAAAAAATAAAAAATTTAAAGCTTTTATTAAAGCTTTTTTTTTAAATTAAGCTAAAACTATTTTATAATATTATTTTTTTTTTAATTATTATTGTTTTAATAATAAATATACCTTTTTTTTTTTTTTTACTTATATTTTTTATAGTTAACTTAAAATATTAAATCGCGTTAAAAAATATAATAAACTTAATAAAATTAAATAATATATTACTTTAATAACGTTTATTAATTAAATTAATTTTAAAATTATATTTTACTTTTAATATTTTAATTAATTATTAAAATATAAAATAATAAATAAAATATTATAATATATATAATATATTTATATAAATTAATTATATAATAGCTTAAACGTTTTTATTAATATAGTTAATAATATTATATTTAAATATTATTAGCTAAAATAAAAAAAAAGCAAATAAACTAGCGTTTATTTTTAATATAAAAAAAATTAAAGCGTGCTTAAAATAGTTTAAATATTGTTTTAAATAATTTATTTTATTTATAGTAATAAAAATATTTTTTAAAATTATTTAAAGTTAAAATAGTTTAAAGAAATTTTTAATTAATAAATAAGCTAAATAAATTAAAATATATTAAAAAAAATAAAAAGTATTAATAAAAAAATAAAAATAATAATAAAATTAAACGTAAATAATATAAATTATTTTATTAAAATTTAATTAAAACTTTTTAAGCGCTTTTTATAAAGTTAATTTTATTTTTTTAATTTTAGCTAATTAAAATATTAGTAATAAAATTAATTTATAATTATTATAATAATTTTTAAATATTTTTTAAACTTTTAAATATTATTAATATATAAATATTTTTTTTATTTAATAAAATATTTAAATATTTTTTTTTTTAATAAAAATTTAATATTTTTTTAATTTTATAAATATTTTAATTATTATTATTATTATTAAATTAATTTGTTAAGCTGTATTAGCGGCGCAGTTATTTTATATATTTATATTTGCAAGTAAAAATTATGCTAAAAAAGCTTATATTTAGCAGGCTAGGCGCTTGCTTTATTAATTAGATAAAATATTTGCATATTAAGCTTTATAGCGGCTATAAAAGGCTTGTTTTTATATATTAGGTTTTTTTGCTTAGTTAAATTAAAAAAAAAAAAAAAAATAAAAACTTTTTAAAAGCGTGCTTTTAAGCTTTTAAAAAGCTTTTAGCTTATTTTAAAGCGTTAAATATAGTTTATAAATTAAGCGACCTTTATAAAGTCTACTTTAAAAAGCCTATTATAGTTACTAGCTTGCTTAAGCTAGCGCAGCTTTTTTTAAATGCTTTTTATTTTTTTTACTAAATTATATATAGCAAGCTTATTTGTTTAAATAAGCTAGTAAGCTATTATTTTAGCGCTTTTTAAATTATTTATTACTACTATATAGTCTGCTTAAGATTTTAGCGTTATAAAAATTAGTTAATTTTTTAAGGTTTTTTTTTTATTAATTAATAGTTTATAATATAATATAATATAAGCTGCTATTTTTTTGCCGGCAGCGCACTTATATAAAAGCGTTAAATATTTTAAAACTTTTTTTTTATATAAAAATATTTTTAAGCCGATCTTTTTAATATATATTTAAAAAATTACTAAAGCTTTATATTTTAAAAGTTTTTTATAACGTTTTATTATTTTTTTACTAAAAAGCGTTTTAGCTATAAAATAACTTAGTTTAAATAAATATAATTATTTTTATTTAGCAAGCTATTTATTTTATAACATTATTTTAAATATTTTACTATTAATTTAATAGTTTTATTAGCTAAAAGTTTTTTATAGCATATTAAGCTATTTATTAAATTATTTTTATATTTAGCTATATTATTTTTATAATTTTTTAGCGTATATTATATTAGCGATTTTTTTATAAGTTATTTTAATTATTTTAGCTTTAAAGCATAAAACTAATTGCTTTTTAAATATTATAGCTTTATTATTAAAATATAAGTTTAAAAAAAAAACTTTTATTTTTATTTTTATATATTTTGCTAATATAGCTTTATATGTTTTTATTATTTTATAAAAGCAGACTTTTTAAACTTTTTTAAGCTTTTAAGCGATTTTTTAAAAGCGGTTTTTTTTAGCAAGCATATATTATATAATAGCTTTATATACTAGCATGCTTTTTATTATAACTATATAAATCTACTTAGCTTTTATTATATTAATATCTTATACTAAGGTTTTTAGTTTAATAATTATATATTATTATAAAGTAAGCTTTTTATAAAGCGCTATAAAATATACCTTTTATTATAGCTGCTTTTTAAAATAAACTTTTAAAAACTTTATGCTTTTTATAAATTAAATAATAGCTTTTAATAAGTTAATATAATTTATAGCGCTTATAATTACTATTAAAAAATATATTAAGTTGTTTTTTTTTAATATAAATTTTATATTATAACGCTTAGCTTATTTTTTATAAATATTTTATATATTTTTTAATATTTTATAGTTTATTTTAATATTTAAACTAGTTATTATAAAGTTAATATTATTAGCAAAGCTTATTATAGCAATTTTTTAATAAACGCAAAGCTTTTTATAAAGCATTAAAATATATAGCAGAAATAATAGCAAAAATAAAAAAAATTTTTAAAACATTTTTACTTATAATATAATTAAATCTGCTTATTTTTTATTAAATTAAAAAAACGCTATATATTTTATTATAAAGCTTTTTATTTATAAAACTATTTATAATAAAAAGTTTTTTTTTTATAGTATATATATTAAGCGCTTATAGTTTATTATATTAAAAGCTTTAAAAATATTTAGCAAAAATAATATAGCAATACTTTTTTGTTTTATTATTTTATAAGCTTTTTTAGCGACTATTTTAATAGCTATATTAATAAATCTTTATTTTTTATTGCTTATTTAACTTTTTAATAAAAAGCTTATAAGCTTTGCTGCTTTTATAATTTTAAAGCATATTTTTTTTTTAAAACTTTTTTTATTATATTAATTAATAAAATTAAGCGCTAGCTATTTATAATAAGCTTTATTTTAGCAGGCTTTTTAAGCTTTAAAATTATTATTATTTATATAATATAAAACTTTTTAAAATAATATTTTAATATAAAGCTAGCTTAGCAAAGCTTTATTAGCTTATGTTTTAAAAGCTTTTTATATATTTTTAGCAGCTTATTAAACAATAGGTTTTTTTTAAAAGCTTTTTAAAGCAAAAAGCTTTATATTAAGTCTGCTATTTTTTTAAATTTAATTTTTTAAAACATTTTAAAGCGTTAAACGCTATTATATTTTATAAGCTATTTTAATATATTATTAAAATTTGCTAATAAAGCTAAAAAAAAACGCTTAATAAACTTTTTAGCTTTTTTGCTATATATATAAGCTATTATTAATTATTTTAAATTATTATATAATAATAAAATATTTATTAAGTTTAATAAAGCTTTAATAAAAAATTATATTTATTTTATAAAGCTTTATAAAGCTTTAATATTTTAAAACATTTTTATTATTATTTTATATTAGCTTTGCTATTATATTTTTTAAATTTTTTTTTTTAAGCTTATATAAGCTTTAATAAAAGCGCTTTAAGCTTTTTTTAATTTTTTTTAGGAGTATATTTTATAAGCTTGTTTAGCTTATATTTTAGTTTTTATTATTATTAAAATTTTTTAAAAAGCTGCTTAATTATTTTAGCTAAATATTTTTTATAGCATTATTAATTTAATTATTTTTATAAACTATTTAATAAGCTTATTAAAAACTATATTAAGCTTTTTTAAGTTATAAAATATTTATTTTTTTATTATAAGCTTTTTAGTTTTTGCTGCTGCGCGCACTTTATTTATTTAAAGCTAGTTTTAACTTTTTACTGCTTATAAAAGTCCTTTTAAAGATTTTTTTAAATTTAGCAAAACTTTTATTATTTTATAATCTAATTTTTTTTAATTAAAGTTTTTTTAATAAATAATTATTAAATTTTTTAATACTTATATTAGGTTTATTATTAAGTTCTTTTAATTTTTTATAACTTTAATAAGCTTTTTTAGCAAAATTATTAAATAAAGTTTTTAATAAGCTATAAATTTTAAAAGCTTTTTATTATTATATAATATACGCTTTAATTAATTTTATAATAAATAATATAAGTTAAAGTCTTTTATAATTAAATATTATTTTAGCAGCAGCTTATAAAAAAGTTTTTATATAAAGCTTATTTATATTATATTTAAAAAGCTAAAAAAATATATTA